>ML804720.1:128344-140376 GCA_009831015.1 Picea engelmannii
TCACTTTAATTTATCATTTAAATAATATTAACCCATTTCTAGGTCACTTAACCTATTTTCCTTATTTTTAGGGTTACCCACTTTCCATAAATATTCCTTCTTGATTTTGTCACCTTATTTTATCATTTCTTGATTTTAGGTCACTTTGACTTCTTTGACCTTGGGGGCTTGAAGCCTTCATGTGGGGTTCATTCATCTTCGTAAGGCCATAACTCTCAAACCATGAGGAGTTATGTGACATTCCACATACCACCAGAAATGGCATGACAAGCACTATCCATCTAGGATAGTTTCACCAACAATTTCCCTTATCTTCATCTCATTATTCCACATACAAGAATGGGTCCTCCAACCATTCTTCTAGGATAACTCAATCCGAAAAGTGTCTTCCCGTGAGGGCTTTCACCATAAGGGGACCAATTTGGAGTTCATCTATTTGTGCACCTTATCAATCATGATAAGACAATAATGAGAGCATGGGTCCTCCAACCATTCTTCTAGGATAACTCAATCCGCAAAGCATCTTCCCGTGAGGGATTTCACCATAAGGGGACCACTTTGGAGTTCATCCATTTGTGCACCTTATCATTCATGATAAGACAATAATGATTCATCTATACATTTTTCCAACAATGTATCATATACCAATGGAACCACATTGATCCATCTTCATCATGTATCAATGACAACTCATTGATCCATATTCATCTATGCATTCTCATCAAGGACAATATATATTATATTACATAAATCATCAATCAATCAATCCTTTGACATCAATCAATCACTTGACATCAATCAATCAAACCATTGGCATCAATGATAACATGATCCAACAAGATGAACATCCCATTCATCTTAAACAACAAGTATAAAAAATGGATCAACATTCTTTTCAGTATATTGATGCATCATCTTCATATTTTTATGCACATGTTCATAATTTAGATCAACAAGATGAATTTACATATGAAGTTGAATCTTTTCCTAAAGATGATCAAATGGATGATCTTGTTATGAATAAGTTTGTATAGAATTTCGTTGTATAGGGTCTTTTGTTGATAGTAGTAAGAACCTTTTAAATCTTGCTATGAAAATGTCAGATGATCATTTTGTTGAGAAGAAAGTTGCTACTCAAAAGGATCTTGTTGTTTATATTGGAAATCAATAACCCATATTGGTTTATAATGATATTTAGGACTATATGGTTTTAATTATGGATGAAACGATTTAATTACAAGTAGAACATAAAAAATTTGAAGGAAGTCTATTTATTTGTCTATTTGAACCTAAAAAAAAATCAAGCTTATAAAGTTTTTACACCTTCGACAATTTTAGAAGAATGTCAACTGAATCAAAGAAGTTTTGCTACCCATGATTGCCATAAAATAAATGGTATGGAAGGTCAATGTTTTCTCAATAAAACAAAATTCATGCATTGGCAGGAATATCTTTTAAATCAGCAGGAACTTTTTCTTGGTTTTGAAGACCCAGTAGCAGTTTTTATAGAGTCCCATTTTTTGAAGTTTTTAGAGATGTCATACTTCAACATATAAGCAACATGTGTCAGTGAGTATGAATTTCCAAAACGATTTTTGTGGAAGCCATTACATTTCTTCTTTGATTTATTGTTCAGTTGTAGAGAAGAGGTTCTTACGGTCACAACAATACTGGAATGGTTACATTGGAAGTTTAGCTACATATGAGCAAAAGAATTCAGTTGGTTAGTGTAGAAGTTGTGTATAAATAAGCTCCTTGTTCGAGCATTTTTTATATGGTGTGTTTAGCAGATCAAATAAGACTCCATAGCCCAATGGAGACACTAGTCTACAATTATCTTCTTATACTTTGGTATTTCAGAAATGCAGAATGGGTGATCTTTAATAAAACAAAGGTCGGAACAGATAAGAAAAGAACAAAGTGAAGGTCACAAGTTCCAGTGGTAGAATTGAAAAAAGAAGGCATTGGTCTACAATTCTTAATGTCTCACAAGGATAAAATTATCCCCAGATGGAGCCAATGTTAGTCCCTAAGCCTATTACCACCTTTTTGTTCTAAAATTTTAGCTTGTTCTATCAAAACCTGTCCTTAGCCTTTTTGCTTGCACCTTTTAAACATTTTAACTCTCATTTTGGTGTGATTTGTTTTGATTTGATTCTTATAGGATAGTTTGAAATTGTGGATGGAAAGAGATGTGTCACATCACAATGGTTATTTCCTAATGGCAAATAAAGGCATTTATCTAGGTATTAAACATAAAACAGGGTCGCTACCAAAATACTGCTATTCTGGTAGCACATGAGAAATCATTATTCGAATGTGATCCAAATCTAAGGATCATGTAAACAAACCCAAAATCATGCCAAAGATCATGCAAACAATTATGGTTTTAAAGTTTGTCATATTTAAATGATTACTTGATCCTATTCACGAATTCAATAACATGGGTCAGATTTTGTGGACATTCCAGTAAATCCAGTTGTCATGCCATGACTCAAAAACATGCAAAGTTATGATTTCGGCTTTTAAAAAGGAGTTTTGAATAAAGGAAATGTAGCTTATTGTTATTTGCGCCAAAATCCATTTTTATCAGTTGTTATGTGCAGATATTCTCAGAAGCCCGAAGTTAAACCCTAGCATTTGCGGGTGTACATAGTTTTCAGGCAACAATATGTCAACTAAAAAGGTAGGCCGAGTTCTTTGATTGGAACCAGAAGGGGTTGAATTATTAGAATCCTTCCCTGAAATCTTGCAGAAATGTGTACAGGGAGTTTAGAGTTCCACTATAAATTTGATTTGACTACATCTTTCAAACCGAGTGTCCATTCTCTTCGAGATTTGGAGGGGACATGCATTAGAGTAATATGAACAAAACCAATGCATTCCAAGTCAGCTTTATCCATATTTTTCTAGAAATGAGCCACCATAACCTACCACCATTTTATGTTTTTCTCGAAAACTGTGAATCGGGTTTGTCCCAAATTTGGCATTTTGAAGCATCATGATAATATTGATATGCTGACCAAAAATAAGCCTCACCCAATTTGTCATTTGGGCGAAAAATGATAATGAATAGCTACAGGTAATCCCATAACATCCTCAGTTTTGAAACAGAGGTTTGTGGAATGTGATAAGGTTTATACTAGGAGGAGAACCAGACAAATGTCAAAGTAAATTCAATCATCTCTTCAAAAAACTGATGTTGAGCATGTACAAGAAACCCCTAATATACAAGTTGAAAAATATTCAAAGCTGAGAAAAAACAAACATAATCAATTGCAAAAGGTGGTGTCTACAGTTGAATTCCCTCAACTGGATGATGGAGGTTTCATTGTCATCAATATCATTTAAAGTATTTGTGTCTAGGAAATAGTTACAACCAATATATGGAGGAAGATTATGCTAGTATGTATTGGAGATTTTGGTGAGATGCATGTTCATATTGAGCAGTCCAGATTGTGGGATTCAAAAGTGGTGAAGTTGTTGTTTGAATATAGAGTTGTCCTACATCTTCTAGAAGGAAGCATAGATATTGATCATTTTTCATCATTATATTCACATAAATCTGCTCCATCTTTTTTAGCTATTAGATATAATGGAAGCCTAATGTGGTAGTATGAAGGTTATATCAGTGCTAATGACCTCATAGAAAACACTAAGAAAGAAAAGATATATATTCATTCCCAGGAAGTGGTATCAAATTTGGTCTCATTCGAGCATGAAGGTAATATGAATACGGCTGAACCATATCCTTCTTTTGCTAAAATTCTTAGTCAACAATCATCAATAAGACAAAAAATGTCTAAGTCCACTTGGGGAACTGAAGAAACAACACAAATTGTGATCTCCTCTAGAGATGATGGACAGGAAGATATGGCTTCCACCAACATTATTTATGCACCAGCCACACCAATCATATTGTCAAATGTCTTTTCTTCTATGTGTGATAGCATTGCAAACTCTATTGAGTCATTAACTTCAATAGTTGAAAAGCCAAGAAAATTGGCATTTAACAATAAAAAATTTATTGATCCTACAAACTAAAGAGTCTACATATTCCTTACCATATAACTTGGTAGAAAACATTTCTTAGGGAGGCAACACAATTATCCTTTGTGATACTAACATTGGAGGGGGAATGCTTAAAGCTGATAATGAATTATTTAGAGAGGAAACAATTAATGTTGCTAGTTTGTGTCTTGAACAAGCAACTACAGAAATAGTTCCTAATGGAGAAGTAAAGGATGTATTAGAAAAATAGAGATCTGGAAATTCAAAATTCCAAGCTACAACAAAAAAATGAAGAAAGATGCATAATTTCTTGTAGGTGACTATTTTTTGCAGTCAACTTTGTGCACGCTTTCCGAGCAAATGGTGAAGAATTTGGAAAAACTATTAAAAACCTACTTGAATAATGATCTTGTTTAGATAACACATGGGTCGTTTCCCAAAAAAAATATATTTTTTTAGGAGGTATAGGTGGAATTTTAAGGATGATTGTTTCCAGATTTGTTGATTTTTTCCAATTTTTTCTAGATTTTCCAAAGTTTCCACCTCATCAATTCGACCTAGATCCCAATCTTGTGCTACAAAAATGGGATTAAATCCATTTATTTAGAATATTAGTTTGAATTGGTTAGAGGGAATTAAGCTCTGTAATTTTATAAAAAGGAATATGAATGAAGAAGTTAGAGGGCCTCCTCTTAGAAGTAAGTTGGGGTTCAACTTTATTGGCACAAATGAAAATATTGGGTTGTATTATAATAGCTGGGAATCTACTACATTTTGCACTCAATGGAAAATACATTTTGATGGTTAGAATATATTATTCGTGTATTATATTTATTCTATTCTTCTTGAATGCATTTGAATCTTTTGAAAAGCATTTGGTTTATCATGTTACACGTTGGACATCAGTGAATATTTTGATGTTTAAATCACTTGTCATAGGATTTGTATTTAAGTTTTTCTTTCTAGTTTATAAATGATATTTTGGATTGGAAAATATTGTTTGTAAGTGAACAGATTTTGAAACTTGCAACTTCTCTTTTCTTCCCTTTTATCTCTTTTGTATCCAATTCATCAGAATATATGTCATTGACTAAGCTAAGTGTTTTAGAAACCTGCTCTAAACAAGTAACCAACACCTTGTGTTCTCCAGTTTATCCACTACTTGATCCACAAAACAACCTATAAACTCAACTCAACATACAAGAATAAACCATTGCAATAAATGAGGTACCCTAACTTTCCCCTTAGTAGTCAGGGACAACTTTAGGGATAACACATTATATCCTTGCTTCTTCCACCCAATTAGAGTGTAGAATGGAAATAACACAAAGTAATCTCTCTGTGTCTTTTTCTTTCCTTGAAAGTGCATCTACCACCACATATTTTTGTTTTTTGTAAATAATTTCAAAGTCATAACCTAACATCTTTTTAACCCATATTTGTTTCTATTCTAAAGATAATCGTTGTTCCAATAAGTACTTCAAACTACCATGATCTATTTTTACCTGAACTGCCTTCTTATTAGGTAAGGGCGTTGTTTCTTAACTTCTCATAATATGGTCAACATTTACTTTTCATAAATTTGTTTGAGTAAGTTATGTCTTAAAAAATACACCAAAACTTCACCAATCCCATGCTCTAAGGAATCACACTCCACAATGAAGGTTTATATGAAGTCAGGTGTTGCTAGGATAGGATTTGTACACATAGCCTCCTTAAGTTTTTCAAAACATTTGGTTTCTTCTTGAGTCTAATAAAATGCCTCATTTTTAATAATGTTGTTATAGGTGCTACTATTGACCACAATCCTTGAGAAACTTGTGGTAATATTTGTTAGGATATTTAGACACTTAGGAGTTAGTTAAGATCTACTTGGTCTAATGTGTCATTAGGTAAACATGTGTTTCTTTAGTATGCATTAGTATACATTTGTAGTTAGGAAATCCGACAGTCACGATATGTTCCCGACATACAGTGATCCGACGATTCGTATTCTCCTCGATCTTAATGACCATTGATTTGTGGCTTAACACCAGATTGGTCCATGATATCTATTTAAAGAGCATGGAGGGTCATTTTTTGATGATCGATTGTGAGAAAATCTCTTGTAAAATATCTTTGTAATCTTTTTATTTTTCATTAATAAACTGCTCCAAGTGGCCACGTTGGTTGGGGCCGTGGATGTTTCCCTGTAGGGGTTTTACCATGTCAAAACATTGGTGTGTTGATATTTGATCTATTTGTGTGAGTGGTTACTGAAGGTATACGACCATTTCAGTCAGATCCGGAGGTATAAATCCTGAATACACATTTTATAAATTTTTGCAGAGTATTATTTTGGTTTTATATTATTTATTTCCAAGTTGCTACTCTTTTAGATCTGCATATGTTCTTTTCCCCACACCCTGTGCGATCTTGAAAAATCAGAAATAGATAGGAAAAGGTGCATCTTTTGGGTAAGCTAACTGATATCTAACCGTTGTTGTCATCGAGAAGCGATTTTCTTTTTCTTGTGTGAAAATAGTTTTTTTTAGCATGCTCTCCAAGGTCGTCTTCCACGACAACAAAAACAACCCCAATCCTCTTGCTAAACAATACAATATGTTTTTCTAGACCATTTGGTTAAAATTTGCTTTATTAAGTAAGAGGTCTTGAGTTAAAGTCTCTCTTTTTGCTACTTTTTTTGAAAAATTTCATGCTCAAATTGTAAAGTGTATTTCACTTCAAGTATAAAAGTGAATCACTATAAGTAGCTTTAATATTTTATTTTAGATTTATTTATTTTGCATACAACTTTTCTTTTATAAAGTAACTTCATTGTAAAAGTGATCCTCACTTCTCTTTATAAAAGTGGGTCACTTCATAATGCAACTTACACCACCGCATGGTCCTTCGGTTATCGTTTATGCATTTTTTTTAAAAGGACATAAATCTCACATTCGAATCCCGTTTTCAGTGCTGTTGCTTTTTAAAATTCCTATTTTTTAGAGATATTTCCATCCAGGTTATCAATTTCAGTTTTTAAATCCATATTATCTTCATATTTAATATGGATTCTACAATTAATCTCTTGCTTACTAGCACCAACTACTTTCAATGGAAATCCCATATGAAGGATCTATTAAGAAGTAAAGTCTTGTACCAGATTACCTTGGGAAAGGAAACAACACCCACTAATGTTGATAAGAAAGTCAAATGGGGTAATAAGAATGATGAAGAATGTGGATTAATCAGAATGTCCATCTCTCTTGATTTAAGGTTCCACCTTTAATCAATTGATAAACCCAAAGAAGCTTGGGAAAAGATTGAATCTGTGTTTGGTAAACACAATATTATTTGAGTACAACAATTAGAAAATCAAGTACTGACTTTAAGTCCAAATGATTTTTCTTGCATTGAAGACTATCTATCTAAGTGTAAAACACTTAGAAATTTATGTGAAGAATGTAATATAAAGATAGAAGAAGTCTGAAGATCGTTGCATCTATATTATTCTTTCTAATCTAGGTAGTGCATATTCTATGTTTGTATCTACCTTTTATGCCATGCAAGAGGCTCTAGGGACAGCTTATAACAATCTCAGTCTTGAGAACTTTTGTGATTCTTTGATTAGAGAGAAATATAAGCTTGTACAACTTGGAGTGATCAGCACTATAGGTACCTCCAACAAAGCCTTAGTCATCCATCAGAAAGATAAACCCAAGAATCCCAAGAAGCAACATCCTTGCCATAACTACAAGCAATATAAGGGTCCCAAACCCACTCAGACAGCTTCCGCTCCTAATGGTGACAAAGGAGAAAAATATAAAAGTAAGAAGACTAATAGACATTGCAACTTTTGTGATAAGATGGTCATGATGAGTCCAAATGTTTTGAAGAAGATGGCATCTTTAGAAGCAGTGATGAAGAAGCACAACATCAATATTGATTCTTCTTCTTCTTCTTCTTCTTCTTCTTCTCAAGGACATGCACTTTCTGCTTCTGGCTTCTCCTTCAATACAACTTCTACTTCTTATTCTGATGAGTGGCTTATTGATTCTGGAGCATCTTATCATATGGCTAAGGATAGAGACATATTTTTTGCTCTAAATGAATGTAACACCAAGAAAATATTTTTTGGTGATGATAGATATCTTAGTGTTGAAGGATCTGGAACAATTCAAGTAGAAAATAATCATTTCAATGATGTATTATGTGTTCCAAGTCTTTCTTGTAACCTTCTATCAGTATATCAAATCACTCAGTCAGGTGAAGGTAAAAATGTAGAGTTTTCACCTCACAAAGTTGTAATCAAGGATCTAAAATATCCTAAGCATGTTCTTTCAACTAGAATTGTTGATGATATTACTAGGTTGTACAAGTTTGACAAATTTGGGTCATCATCTTTTTCATCGGTTTTTGTTGCTCATAGCGATGAATTAAGCAAACTTTGGCATGAGCGGTTTGGTCATCTAAACTATCGCTCATTGAAACAACTATGTAATCAACATATGGTGACTAGTCTTCCTCTTGTTTCATGCAGAGATGGTGTTTGTGCTGGTTGTGTTATTGGCAAACATCATCGGGACAGTTTTGACAAACATGCCTCTTGGCATGCCTCAGGCCCTTTGCAGCTTGTTCACAGTGATTTGTGTGGTCCACTTTATTCTCCTTATTTTTTTGGGTGCAAGTATTTCTTAACTTTCATTGATGACTTTTCCAGACGTACTTGGGTTTACTTCTTAAAACTTAAGAGCGAAGTTTTTGACAAGTTTTTGGCCTACAAGCCCTTGTAGCAAAGAAATCTGGACATCAAATTCAAAAGTTAAGAACACATAATGGAGGAAAATATGTGAACAATAATTTTACAAGTTACTGCACTACACAGGGCATCCAAATGAAACACAATGTTCCATATACACCACAACAAAATGGTGTTGATAAGAGAAACAACCACACATTAAAATAAATGGCTAATTGTATGATCCAATATAACATATTAAGTCTAAATTATTGGGTGGAAGCAATCAACTTTGAAAATTACATAGTAAATCACACTCCCACAACGACTCTTAAAAATATAACATCGGAAGAAGCTTGGACTAAAATTAAACCAGATGTAAGTCACTTCTGTGTATTTGGAAGTATAACATGGGCTCACATTCCTGATGAGAAAAGGAAAGCATTGCAGCCTAAAAGTGAGAAGTGTATATTTGTTGGTTATTCTAAAGATGCCAAAGTTTATAGACTTCTTCAACCACATTGTAATGAAATTATTATTAGAAGAGATGTTAAATTTGATGAAAATATCTTGGCCTGCGAGCCTAATTCGATGATTGTGCCTTCTTCGTTCTATGAGCCATCTTTGGCATTTGTGCCTTCTTCTATTCCTATTATGGTTTCTTCTTCAGATGATGACAATGAGGATGAAAATCCACCTCTGCCTTCTCACCTTCCTCCAGATGAGTCCTTTGAACCTGAACCAACACCAAATCCACCTATTCCTAGATGGGTTTGTTCAACATGAGAAGCAATTAGTGATCTTGTTGGTGATTCTTCATATCAACGTCAGACACATTCACAGTTCTAGCGAGCCTCTTCTCTTTTGGCTCAAGTTTCAGAGACTTATGATCCAGAGACATTTGAAAAAACTTCAGGTCATCGAGATTGGGATACAATAATGAATGAAGAGTATCATTCTTTAATGTCCAATGATACTTGGGATCTTGTACCTCTTCCAAAAGGAAGAAAACTTGTCAGATGTAAATGGGTCTACAGAACTAATTATGCATCAGATGTAAGTTTTGAAATACACAAAGCTCGATTAGTTGCCAAAGGATTTTCCCAAGTTGAAGGAATTGACTGTAATGAAACCTTTTCCCCTGTAGCCAAAATGAATTCCATCTGTCTTTTTCTTTCCCTTTTTGCCTCACATAAATGGGAGGTCCATCAAATGGATGTTAAATCTACCTTCTTGCACAGAGATTTGCAAGAAGAAATCTACATGGAACAACCTATTGGCTATGTCCGGAATGACTCTAGCTTTGTTTGTCTACTTAAGAAATCTCTTTATGGTATTAAGCAAGCTCCTCGAGCTTGGTATGCCAAAATGCAAAACTTTCTTATTGACACCAGATTCTAATCCTAATGTCTATACCAAGAAAGAAGGAAGTCATCTCATAATCCTTTTCCTTTATGTTGATGACCTTATCCTTACTGGTAGTGACTCAAAAATTTTAAACCATGTGAAAACCAGCCTTAAGAAGAAATTTGAAATGACAGACTTATGTTTTTTGCACTATTTCCTTGGTCTCCAAGTTTTTCAAACCAATGAAGGAGTTTTTATTTCCCAGTCTAAGTATGCTTGTGACCTTCTTCATCTCTTTCACATGGATGATTGTAAACTAGCCCCTTCTCCCTTCCATTCTAGAGTCAAGCTTATTTCCACTTGTACTTCTCCTGAAGTTGATGCCACCCTATACTATCAGTTATTTGGTAGCCTCTTATACTTGACTCATACTCGTTCTGATATTTTCTTTGTTGCTGGTCTTATTGCTCAGTGTATGAAAACACCCCATGAAAGCCATTGGAAAGAAACTAAAAGGATACTTCTCTATGTCTGTGGTACAGTTCAGTTTGGGATACATTACAGTTCAGGGGGGACTCCTTTATTGGTTGGTTTCACAGATTTAGATTGGGTCGGAGACCCTGATGATTGGCAGTCTACTGCAGGTTATGTTTTCAGCCTTGGTTCAGGACCTGTCACTTGGGCCTGTAATAAACAACAAGATATTTCAGTTTCTTCAGCAGAAGTAGAGTACCGAGAAGCGGTAAATGCAAGTTAGGAAGCCATGTGGATTCGACAGATCCTTTCAGAGTTTGGATTCTAGTAGCAGTATCCGACCAGCCTTTGGTGCGAAAAGCAGATTGCCATCAAGCTCCCTAAAGACCCATTTCAACATCAATGCAACGAGAACATTGAGATACACATGCACTTCATTAGAAAGCTCATTCATAATCAAGTTATTGAAGTGATTTTTTTCCCTACAAAAGATCAAGTTGAAAACATTTTCACAAAGTCTCTTACAGAAGCGAAGTTTTCCAAACTTCAATCTATGTTAGGAGTTCATGAAGTTTTCATTAAGGGGGGATAGGATTTAATGCCCCCCTCCTTCTCCTATTGTGTCAATATTGTAAATCCTTCAATCGTATCCCAAGTTGTTATTAAGGGGGGATGTTAGGATATTTAGAAACTTAGGAGTTAGTTAATATGTACTTGGTCTAATGTGTCGTTAGGTAAAAGTTTGTTTCTTATTGTGTTTCTTTAGTATGCATTAGTATGCATTTGTAGTGAGGAAATTCGATGGTCGCGATATATTCCCGACATAGAGTGATCTGAGGGTTCATATTCTCCTCGATCTTAATGACCATTGATCTATGACTTAGAACCATATTTCTCCATGATTTGTATTTAAAGATCATGGAGGGTCATTTGTCGATGATCGATTGTGAGGAACTCTCTTGTAAAATCTCTCTGTAATATTTTTATTTTTCATTAGTAAACTACTCCAAGTGGTCGTGTTGGTTGGGGTCGTGGATGTTTCCCCATAGGGGTTTTACCATGTCAAAAAATCAGTGCTCGTCCTCTGTTGGAATACCTATGTTGTCGAACAATATTCCATCAATACTAATAATCCTCTAATATTATTCAAGGTTTTGGGAGCTGGCCATTCCATCATAACATTAATTTTTTTATTACAGTCCAATTTGATGCCTTCATGAGATACAATATGACCCACATATTGAACTGATTGAACCTCAAAGGAACACATGAAAGGATTTACATATGGTTGTTGTTATTCCAATAATTTTAAGACCATGTCAACATGTTAAACATGCCATTCCCAAGATTTATTGTATATTAGTATATCATCAAAAAATAGTAAAACAAAATTTCTAAGGATGGGTTTGAAAATAGAATTCATCAAGCTTTGTGTTACCACTCAAACTCTCTCCTAGAGGGAAAAATCCTAACCCCAATA
>ML804720.1:163722-181877 GCA_009831015.1 Picea engelmannii
ATTGCTCTATTACTAATTCACCCCCCCCTCTCAGTAATCCAACAAGGTGTTGAGGTCATATAATGGAGGAGAGTACACTTCCACAGACTTCAGTAATTTATGTAATGAGGAAAGGATCAAGAGGGAGTTGACAGTTCCTTACAACCCTCAACATAATGGGTTTTCAGAAAGGAAGAACAACTCCATTATGGAGGTCATCAAGGAAATGATTCATGATCAGAATCTACCCATGTTCTTATGGGAAGAGGCTTCCATCACAACAGTTTGTGTTCAAAACATAAGTCCTCACCAGATATTGGAATATGAGACTTCAGAGGAGGCATTCAAAGGAGTGAAGCCAAAGGTCAGCCATTTGAGGATATTTGGTTGTCTAATATATATCCATGTTCCCAAGGACAGGAGGACGAAGTTGGAACCTTCTAGAAAGAAGGGTACTTTTTGGGATACAATGTGACTTTGAAGGCTTACATGATCTACATTCTAGGACAACGAAAGATTGATATTAGTTGTGATGTTACTTTTTATGAGGAGGTAGCCTTCAGGAAGCCTAGAGAGTCTCATATAGAGATTAATAGTGAGGAGCAAGAGGCTTCGAAGGATGGTGGTACAAATCCCTCTAGTCCAGATTTTTTTGTAGGGTAAATGAACCCTACAAGAGTTACCTCCCTTAGGCTCTTGCTAGACCTAAGATAGAATAAAGATGCAAGAAGTAGATTTTCCTAGATCTAATTTATACACGAAAAGAATCTACGAGTTGATGGAATGGAATTTTCACCCAGTGATCAGATTGTTGTCCCTGCACACTCCTTAGATGTTAGCTTCCTTGGAGATGCCCTTTTATCTTTCCAACATAGATATATACACATAGAGACAAAAATAAACATTTCACAAGATCAAATAAATCATGTATAAATGGATAATATATCTAGTGACATAACATAACAATATCAATTGCCTACAAAGATTACAACAATTACATACAATCAAGTAAGGAGGAAAACCTTGTACATATTCTATTAATGGACAAATGGTTTACAAATTACAATCAAGGAAGTTGATGTAGTATTTTCCCAAGCTCTATAAGCAATCTTCCATAATAATTTTTCTTTCTCATTTCTCTCCCATTTTCCCATAAGAGACCCTCGATATATAAGATACTAGAGATAAGATCAAAGTTTAGTCTAGATAGGATCTATATGCCCAAGATAACAAGCTTCTCGAGGTCGAACCATGAAAAATCCAAGGTTTAATCTCATATCCTAGAAACTAATCCTAAATAAGGAGTAACAAACCCGATCGTGCCCTACATGCTTGTAGGGAGCGATCAATCACCCTTTGAAAGAGGACAAGGATATACCAACAAATTTGGTCACAGGATGTAAAGGGACAACCAACGAACATGAAAAAAGGGATTGCAAACTCAAGGGAAAAGTGATATAATTCAGTGTTTTAGATTGCTAATGTCTAAATGATTCCCATCAGGTGATCAGGTGGAAAATAATTGTATAACAGTTTTTCATCCTTCAGACTATTAGGAGGATTTAGTAGAGCCAGTGGATCTACCTAGAGATGTTGCAGTAATTAGGAAGAGGCCAACATGGCTTCGTGACACTTTGGAGGATAGAAAGGGGCATGCAACTCCCAATAGTACTTTAAGGGAGAGAAAACAACCTTAGAGGTTCTCAAGTTATATGGCATTGATGAGTCACATCATTGATTCTGAACCTTCTAGTTATGAGGAGGCATCAAGCTAGTAGGTTTGAAAGGATGTCATGATGGAAGAGTATCAGTCCATCATGAAGAATGATGTGTGGGAGATGGTTCCAATAATAGAGGTGAATTCAGTGGTGACTTCCAAGTGTATCTATAAGATAAAGCATGCAACAAATGGTAGAATCGAGAATTACAAAGCGAGGTTTTTGGTGAGAGGATTCTCTGAGAAAGAGGAAGTAGACTATGAGGAGAATTTTTCTCCAGTCGCCAAGTACACTACCATCAGAACTATTATTTCTCTTGCTTCAGTTATGGGTTGGATATTACATTAGATGAATGTGAATACCACATTCCTCAACAATGTGATTAAGGAGCAAGTGTACATAGAGAAACCTCAGAGATTTTTTATACATGGGAAGGAGTGTCATGTTTGTAGATTGAAAAATGACTTGTACGAACTCAAGAAGACACCCAAGGCATGGTACTCTGGGATTGATGGATACTTGATGCATTTGGGCTTCACCAATAGTGATGCAAATACAAACCTTTACTAAAAGGTTGTTGATGGATATCCTTTAATCTTGGTGTTGCATGTTGATGATCTGTTCCTTACGGGAGTAGAGAGGCTCATTATCGAGTGTAAGAGGGAGTTGGCCTCTAAGTTCAAGATGAAGGATCTTGGCTTGATGCATTATTTCTTGGGATTGGAGTTATGGAAGAGACTATGTGAGCTTTACAATGACTATAAATTTGTCTCAATCCGAGTTCTGGGTATAAAGATATGGACTCTTAAATTTTTTAAGTCTTCTTCCATTATAATTCCACATGGCATCCACGTGGCTCCACATCATCCTATAACGCAAATTTGTTTTCTGGCGTGGAACTTTCCACCTGCTCTTTTGAACTCTTAGCTTATCGGGTCCAAGGACCTCGACCGATTCCAAAGTCTTATATGCCAAAAGGCACGATCCGACATGATCAAGTGCTCAAGGTATGTGCCATTGTTGGGACCTTCGTTTTGATGGATAGAATTTGTGAAAGTTATGCTGCAGCTTCATTTTAGTGAACATAAGTTGTACACGTTGTTGAGGATATGGATAATAGACTAAACGGAAGAAACATAAAGCAGTTGGAAGGACAATGCAACATCAGTTTTGAAGAAATAAGTTGCAACAATATCAAGAAGAAGAGAGAACTCTCGGGTTCTCAACCAACAAACTCAATATCAGATTATATATATGAGACTAATATGATTGTAAAAGTTTGTTCTTACTAAGGTTGTTGTTATTAAGGTTGGGTTGGGATTGTTGTTGTTTCTAGAGTCACTGTTGTTATCGTCCATATTGTTAGTTTAGCTAAATTTCTGGATTCTGAGTTCGGAACCAAACTGAGAATGTAATGGAGTCATGTTGTGTTGTAGCGTTGAAAGAGAAAGGTGTTGGGATAGCCTTGTCTCTTAGTAGTACATAGCATTTTCTATTTTCTTTGGCATGATCAATTTGTAACCATAACTCAATCTCATATTGTATTTTGAGAGGAAACATGTTATATGATAATACAGTGGGAGACCCAAATAATTTTGAATATATCCTATGTATTTAGTCTTATGAATGTATTGAATGTTTCTCTGTATTATATTTTATTTCTGATATGCTTAAATTCTTCCTTGTGAATGAAGACATAACTCTATCTCTTTATTCTCAGTTAGTAGATGTTCAGAAATGCTATAGGTTTAATCTATCTTGCGCAAGACTAACATGAATATTGA
This sequence comes from Picea engelmannii, assembly GCA_009831015.1. Taxonomy (NCBI): domain Eukaryota; kingdom Viridiplantae; phylum Streptophyta; class Pinopsida; order Pinales; family Pinaceae; genus Picea; species Picea engelmannii. The sequence continues at coordinate 167,204 of ML804720.1, forward strand.
TAACTTAGAGAGTTGTCTAAGTATTCTCCTTACCCTTACCTCTCTTTCTCATCTCGGTTTCACTTCGGGTGAGACTTATTCCCTCCCTGGAAGATGAAAATGCTAGTGCTCTAGACTACTTCAGCACCTTTTGTTGGTAACTTGAGAAGGACCCTGATCTGATCACTTTTGTGCCAACAAAATGGTTCCATTGTTGGGACCTATGTTTTAAAAGGGAACCTGTAAGGATAATTCTTCCTCGAATATGTAGATATGAGATTCGAAAATGGTGGGAATGAAATTATGACAACTTTATACGGAAGGAAGCGGAGTTGCGAGGTAAAAGAGAGAAGGATACAAGAGATTCTATCTTTTATTCAGAAAGATCGAGTGACCAGTATGGGATATTCTAGGTAAAATTCATGGAAGAATTATTCCATTGGATAAATCGACTACAAGAAGCTCCAGAATCCCAAGAATGCGTCAAGAAGACTTGCACTTGGGATACAAAGAAGATAACAACACTTCATCATCTGAATCACCAGATCATGTGAGCAGTTGATTTCTGGGCTAATATGACTCTGGAGGAATACATCATTGACTTTGTAGCTGAGAATCGCCAATATTTTTCACGGGCAAAAGAAATTTTCAAGAAAGGTTCCCACAAAAGACCGTTGATGGAAATTCCCTTGTGGATCAAAGCATTCTTGATGCAGGAGGGGATGATAATTATTCCCTCGACTGAGATGGAATCCTAAACACCTACACCTGGGGTAGGGTGATTTTGGGGTGGGATCATGACCTAAGGAGGGAAAATGGTTCTTTGACATATGGGGGAAGATCAAAAAATGAATGCAAGAAATGAGCGATACTTAAGGATATCTGTCATAGTTGAGAAGTGGTGGCGGGGAAAGATAAAGAAAGAAACAAAGTAGTCTGAGGTGTTGCAGAAAGAAATCGAATCAAGAGGAACAAATAAAAGAAAGAAGGAAGAGTTGAGGAAGGTAAGAAGACAAGAAATATTGGACAGTCTAAGATTACAACAAAGAGAAACAAAGAAAGGAAGGAGTCCCCAAGTGGGTGGATGAGAAGAAGAGTGTGGATAAGCAAGGGAAGATTAAGTAGGTCTGGACCTTGTAGGAGACCAAGAAGATTCAACCCCGATATCAGGAAACATAGGGAATCATATAGAGAAGGTTTCTCCAGAGGAAGAAAATGAGACCCCCCAAATCAATGAAACCCACCCAGAAGTCAATGGAACTAGCCTCAAATCACCCATCCCCCAAGTGTCCTTTATACCTTTGGTAAATTCTACACTGCCTAATTATGCTATTTTTATTCCATCACATCCAGTTAGTCAAAATCAGTTTGTAAGTGTAAACACTGGGAGGATATTGGGATCCCCAGGCATATCGCAACTAGGACCGTTAGGTTTCATTCTAATACGAACAATGAGACCCAGAATGGATGAAAATATGGGAGGATCGATCGCCTGATACCCATAATTCTGGGGTAAAGGGGACAAGGATGTAGAGCAACATTGGTTCTTATGTGAATCCATTTAGATATCTAGAGGGAATCTCAATGAAAACAATTTAGTAGAGTTTCAGACTAGCTTGAGGGGGAGTGCCCTCAAAAGGTACATGAAGGCTAGTGAACCATGGGTGCAAGGACAAGTGTTAACCCTGGGCCAAGTTCATTTTAAGTTCATCGCTGAATTAAAACTACCTCAGTCACAACAAAAATCTCTCTTTGAGTTGTGGGAAATTCAACAAAGGGAAGGAGAATCTTCCTGGGAGTATAGTAAAAAATTTAGAGATGTTATTGGGAGGCTAGCACACCCAATTCATGAACATCACCAGAGGGAATGGTACATCAAAGTATTACTACCTCTGACAAGAATTCCTTTAACAGAAAAATAGATAGCTACATTAACAGATGCCTTGGAACAGTCGATGGAGATCGAAGCCATGGCAGGTTATCCAGAGAACCTGAGGATGACTAGGCCTCCAATAGATGCAAACTTGTCACAAAGTCAGGGACAAATATTGACGCTAACTAATAAGATTCAAGAAATAACCATACCAAGACCAAGACGACCTTAGGTTTGGTGCACATGATGCTATACAGAAGGGAATCTGGAAAATGAATGTTTTTGCATGAGGGAATCTCGATGAAAACAATTTAGTAGAGTTTTAGACTACCTTGAGGGGTCGTGCCCTCAAAAGGTACATGAAGGCTAGTGAACCATGGGTGCAAGGACAAGTGTTAACCCTAGTCCAAGTTCATTTTAAGTTCATTGATAAATTAAAACTACCTCAGTCACAACAAAAATGTCTCTTTGAGTTGTGGGAAATTCAACAAAGGGAAGGAGAGTCTTCCTGGGAGTATAGTAAAAAATTTAAAGATTTTATTGGGAGGCTAGCACACCCAATTCATGAACATCACCAGAGGGAATGGTACATCAAAGTATTACTACCTCTGACAAGAATTCCTTTAACAAAAAAATAGATAGCTACATTAACAAATGCCTTGGAACAGTCGATGGAGATCGAAACCATGGCAGGTTATTCAGAGAACTTGAGGATGACTAGGCCTCCAATAGATGCAAACTTGTCACAAAGTCAGGGACAAATATCGACACTAACAGAGAAGATTCAAGAAATAACCATACCAAGACCAAGACAACCTCAGGTTTGGTGCACATGATGCTATACAGAAGGGAATCTGGAAAATGAATGTTTGTGCATGAGGGGAATGGGACCTCCTCACAATCTGATGGGACCCTCTCCATGACCAACGAGAGGAGTTTCACAAGTATCTGTGACTCCACCATTCCATACACTAGGGATATACAATACCTTCTCAAATGCTCAAACATCTCAGCCAGTTGAGTATTGTGAGATTGTCAGACACATGGTCATGCATCGAGGAAGTGTCCCATTATGCATAAGTACAAGAATACACCCAATATAATAAATTGTGAGTTCTACACATATATGATCCATGCTACAAATCAATGTAGAGCGTTGGATGCACTTGCTGACAGATTAGACCAAACTACATTTAGAATAAATGAAACCTCCCAAGGACCTGGAAGAGGCCAGGGAGGTGGGGTTGGAAGTGGATTCAAAGGAGGAATAAATGGAGGAAGAGGGATGAGACGATTTTACAACTACAATGAAAAATTTCATTTGGCCAGAGACTTCTCACTTAAGACGACCATGGTGCTCTCACTGCAGGAATAATGGGCAGGCAACTGAAGACTGCCTAGAACTAATCACAAAATGGGAAGATCAGGTTCATCAACGAGGAGCTAATCTCATAAGCTCAGAATTAAAAATTGGAATCGAGGGATGACTACCTAAGATTAACATCATTACTCATGGAGGAGAAAAAACTGGGGCAAATGCAGATAGTCATCCCAAGATTCAGAAAGTTGTTCCCAAGGATGACATGTATGACCATGTGAAACAAAAGTTGTTTTTCAAAGATGCAATAGAAACATTTAAGAGCATCCCCACTCTAGAAATAATGGAGAATCCCCCTAAATTCACCTCTCAACCTAATTTTGTGCAATCCCCTACCTCACCACTGGCACCTAGAAACTCTGCAATTCCAAGGCAACACACTAAGTAGTCTCAAAGTGTAATAAATCTCTGGTTTCAATTGTTCTTTGATGTCCTAGGGGACGACCAAATTACAGAGAAGTTGTGAAACACTCTGTACCTAATAATGGTAAATGAGGGAACCCCAGAATCCATAGTAAGGACAAACCTCCCTGAGATTAATACCAAGAGAATACAAAGAAGAAAGGTGCGAACATGAAAACAATTTAGGTTAGAATCCCAGCTAGATGATTTTGAAATCAAAGATGTCATGCTAGATTTTGGATCTGATGTCAACATCCTACCAAAAACGACATGGGAAGCTTTGGGAAAACCTCAATTAGTATATTCCCCCGTCCAATTGAGAATGGAAAACCAATACTGCATTTTCCTAGTAGGAAGGATAAAAAATGTGGAAATAGATGTTGCGGGAGTTAAAACCACAACCGATTTTGAGGTAATTGAAATCATGGGAGAAGAAGATCCCTACCCTGCATTACTCAGAATTGATTGGGAATAAGAATACTATGCTATCATTGACCTAAAGAGGGACACCATGACGTTTGAAGCAGATGGGATTAAATTAGTTCAACCCTTAGATCCATGTTTAGGGCCTAGATACACTGAACCAGTGGACCCCAATATGTATTCAGATGCTCTTGACAAATTATACACCATAACAATAGGAATGATACTATATTACATAAATCCCACTACAGATGGATTGGTAATTTGGAGAAGCATATAGTCTACTAACGAGGATTCAAAAGTAGTGTTTGACAGGTGGCAGGAAGGTGTTGACAGGCGTTTGTGACACATCGTCAACGGGAAGGATAGATCTGGACCGGGGTTGTCTATCTAACCCAAGTTGTTTGGTATGATCTAACCTGACAGTTTTTATGGCTCCGTTAACCAACTAGGGTCCTAAAAACAATGAAAGGAAAATAAACTAACTAAGAATAACATTCTAACAATCGACACACTAATTACGAAATGTTGAGCTAATAGTGTGAATGTACAATAATTATATACAGTTTACAAGGTTTACATGAAATCTTGCGAAAGTCACTGTTTGAAATAATGTTTCTAACAAGATTAAGTAAGAAAAAAACTCTTTCTAATATTAAGCTAATAAATACTGAATGAATATGATTGTAATGATATCATGAAAATAGACAAATCTAATTAACATCTAAATAATGCAATCATTGTTCATTCATATATAAGCAACTTTAAATAAAAAGAAAACAATAAATCTTCTAACCTCTAGATGATCAACAATAATAAACTAAGTTTGTCACTCTACGTTGTGTTAACTCCTATTGTCCCGTATTAAGTGGAAACCTATGACAGAAACAATCATAATACTTCCTGAAGAAATTCAAGGAAGTGTTTCATGCTTTGGAGTGAATTTATAACATCATAAAGATAACTAATTAAATATCATGTGACCTCAAGATAACCAATAGCTAAAGATGAAAGAAATCTCAATCCTAGACAGTGATGTTATCAACCATTCAACATCAGAAGTAAACTCAAATATAACTAAATAGTTGATCGATCAAAGGTACAAACTAGAACAATAGATCATGGACAACATTTAGATAATCAACGATATGAAATATCATGTGAGGTTAAGACTATAGCTAAATCAACACAAATAACATTTCATAACATAGAAATTATAGGAGAATACAATGAAACAAGCATTGTACAGTTTACACAGGTCTAAAGCCAACAACAAACCGCTTTCCCATATCACTTTCAAAATTATATGTCCATTCTGTGATCCAAAAAAAATGTCCTTTACACCAAGAAACAAAATCTATTTAAACATGTCTTGGATCAGTTACCTCTTATCATACAAGATAGAGGATGATCCCTAAAAATAAGTTTGTTTTACAAAAATAGAATAACAAAAGGATACTCCTATAGGAGTCTTTACATAAAAAATAATTACATTAAAGACATTGTTTTTTCAAAAATGGGAAATTACTAAGTTATTGAACGCTTAACCCATGATTCCTTTTCCTTAAACATAGCATCATGAACTGCTACTTACCTGAAATGATAAAACGAAAATCAAAGTTTAGAAAATAATACAAACAAATAATTTAAATAGACTAGCTACAGAATCTTCTGATTCTGTAACTAGTCTCAAAATAAAAACAAAATCAGAAGTGAATCTATTTATTGTTTCTGAAACAAAATCAAATAAAAACAAATATTTACCATTTCCGATATTTGATAGAGAAGCATCTGATAATTCTGAATTTATGATGGTGTTGAAATTTGTTGAGTTTTTAATAATCACATTACCAGACCACTTAATCCTCTTGTTTTCCCTATGAGCATTCGATCGAACGTTGGCTTTCAACTCGTCAATCTCCCTCTCGAGCAATGAGTTTTGTGCTACCATTTGGTTTAATTATGCTTGAAGATAGGGGATATCTTGGTAATATCTCTCAACCCAATCAAGACAATTTTCACAATGAACTGGTTCTATGGTAGGCAAAGGTTGAGCCTGTTTTGCAGAGGGCATTTTAGTCTGTATTCTGATTTGCTTCAGATCATGTTGTATACCATAGAAACCCTCTTGTTTATTTAGGAACAGTGGGAGATTACAAACGAAATCGAACTGTATTGCATCAGTATCAATATCGTTACCCAGAATCCAATCATTGATATATTCTTGAGCAATAAAATCTTCAATCTCATCCTCAGAAAAATGATCATCAACCTCGATCACAGGGGTCAATTTCTCATTATCACGTTGTTGATTTCTCAATTTTCTAGGTAAGATTCGGTCTAGTCTCTTATTTGTAAAATTTACATCTGGACTAATCTTTTTTTTACACCTGCTCTTTTTCTTGACAGTTGATTTATTTGAAACAACTCGAATCGGCTGATGAGTATGAACAATAGGAATCATATCCTTTAAATCATCTAAAACTTCCTCCAAATACTTTATGGGCATGAAATCGCATCGTGGTTTCTCACATGATGGCTTCTGGATAGAAACAAAGGTTTGATCTATTGACACATGGAATTCTTGTGGATTAACACATAGGTTTTCAATAGTGGGGTTAGATCGATATGGACTGGGGTTTTCATCGAGATGAAGAGGTGATTCTATTACATTTTCGAGTAGGGTAAAATTATTTCTAAACAATAAATTTTCCCAACTATCCCCAGTCTTAGACATATGTGAAACCACGAGGATTCGGATGAGGCCATGGTGGAAAAGGCTCAACTATGGGTTTATTTTATGTCTTTGATAGAACTTAGCCATTTTCTGCAGAATCTTATGCAAATAAAAAGGCATATTCAACTTGAAACCTAGAAAAACCATCAGCAGGAAGACATGATACAAGAAGATCAAACCATATCTACCTTCACAGGTAATAAATTGCTTAATCATTAAGAGAAAGCCATGCCATCGCGGTTTGAACAAAGAAATTGGTGTACCTTTTGGATAACAAAAATATTTCTTGGAGGCCATGAGTGAATTCCAGGGCACACCTTCGATTTTGGTGTTTTTAAACCATCGATCTCCCTCTTGGGATAATCCTGTAGCTTCTGCGATAGAAACTTCAAACATTTTTAACTGCAAATATCCAATCTTAGCCCTAGTTCCATCAAAAGTATGAGCAAAATCTTGGGCCACAGTGAGGTGGAAACCCTCAAACCTTCTGATGAAACCATCCCAACCATATTCCACAATGTTGTTCACAGCATCGTCATGAGAGAGGAGAGATTGCAAACCATTGGGTGTGATTCTCACCATGGGTGCCATTGATATGTTCACATAGAAACAACAAGGGTAGCGAGAGGTGGATTGTATTGTCCAACACATGAAAAGTAGGATGAGTTCTGCATAATCAGGAGAAACCCAATACCTAAGGATTCAGGAGGCTACCATAACAACCATTTGGAGATTTGAGTGGGTAGTAACCAGAGGATGCACAAAACAGGAAACCACTCTGTGAAATGAATACCAAGACCAAAGCATCAAAACTTACCACTTGAAACAATGAATGGAGGTTTGAGCTATGTAGGATGAAGGGATGATGTTTGAAGGTAAGTGTGTCATTCCTATACCAGGATGACACGATCATGATTCGACTGCTAGTGGTAACATTCAAATTTCAAATTAAACCAAAGTTTGCTTGTTGCGCGATCATAGATATGTCAAATGTGAAAACCATATAATCAAAGATAGAAATGACTAAGTCATATCTCCCAAGGTGGATAACTCAAGTGTTATGGTAATGGATCAACAAATGAAAATGACAAGATTACAAACTTTAAGGTTTATAAAAATATAGATGCCCTTTAGGTGTAATCCCATTTGTAAAAAGAAAAATCCACAAATTGTATGATGACCACTTGAACCAAATTTGGTTCTAATTTCATGCTTTTAATCATGAAATTAAACAAAAAAAATGATATATTAAAAATGATGAACTCTTACACACAGCTAGGGCAATGAATCTTCTCAAAGCCAAAAAGATAGAAAAGTTTGTAAGGAGAAGGAGGCAGCTACAAAAAAAATTATCCCTTGGTGACGACATTTTTCCACGATAAAATTTGACAAGAATTGTTGGCTACCAAAACAAGGTTCATATGAACGATTCTCAAGATGATGTGAAATTGCCAGGGCAATGAGATGGATTGGAACCAAGGTCAGAGAACACCCGACATATGATGGTACCTTAGAGGTACATAGTTTTCTTACTAGCATGGAAGAGAAAATAATGACGGATCAAATGATCTATGTTCTTTACTTATCCTTGAAAGATACCCCCACTAGATGGTGTGCCACCCATAAATCCTTGATTATGGAGTGGGAAGATGAAAAACAATCCATCCGATGTCGATTTCAAAGTAGGGATCAGCTAAAAGAAGAGACACATATAAATTTTCAAGATGCACAATTGTTCGATGGACAGTCTGACCCTAAAGTGCATATTGAGCATTGCTTAAAGCAGTGGAGAGTTGCGGAAGTACCCTCTCACCTATGGGTTTAGGTATTTCTCCATCCGTTGGGTCCAATACCAAAATCTTGGTATATACATGAGGAGACCAGAAGACAAACAAACTGTTGGCAGACCTTACAAGACCAATTTTGCAAGGACTTATCCTTTACAAGTAAGTACCCTGAGCTCAACACAATCCTTCAAAGAATCAGGGAAATTCTTTTTACTGACATTTGAAAAAAGAGATCAAGTTCAGTAGTATGTGTTGACCATGTTCATTTGCTTCAGTCTAGTCTAAGTCTTGAAACTGATAAGATAGTTGTACCTTGTTGTAAATTTGAGAAAGAACTGGAAAAACTCGATGACTTAGAAGAGCTTAGAAACTTAACCATTAAAGAAACAAAAGGAAGTAGAGAGATTCAAGATACTATACCTAGTCACACATGTAGCTCCTATAACCATCCACTAAAGGTGCATAAAGTTAATATAGGGAGTGCAAAGAATCCTAAGGTATATTCTATAGGAGATTACTGGGATGAGAAAACTATGAATGAAGTACACATCTTGTTGCGGGAGTTTGAGGACTTGTTTCCAAAAACGTTCTCAGAACTGAAAGGTATAAAATGAGCCATGGGATAAATGAAAATCAAGTTGAAACTAGGCTCAATACTTGTGAAGCACAAACCACACCGACTTAATCCTAGAATAAAAGAGAAGGTCAAGAAACAAGTGGACAAAATTCTTGTGGAAGGACTTATTTTCCCAATAGAAGAAGATGAGTGGATTAGCCCCATAGTTATCCAGAGCAAGAAATATATAGAAGACATTCAGGCTTGTGCAGGATACAAAAGTATGAATTATGCATGTGTGCATGATCCGTTTCCGACACCTTTCAGTGACAAAGTGTTATATCAAGTTGTGGGGAAATAATCTTATTCATTTACAAATGAATTCTCAGGATATCACCAAGTTATAATCGCAGAGGAAGACAAGAAGAAGACCACATTCATTCTTGAAGACAAATTCTCCTTCCTTCATGCTTCCTCTTTCTTTCTTCATTTCTGTGACATTTTCTTGTTCATCTTTTTTTCTACTAATTTGACTCTTTGAACAGTGCCTGATTCAGAACTTCAAGCCTCCTATATCTTCAAGCCTCTCTTTTTTTCCAGTATAATACAGATATTATAATACACATATTGCACATTTGGGCTAGAGTGTAGAAGGACGATTGTCCCTATACAGTTTCAATCAACTATCGTTGACCAATCCTTCCATGATTTTCCCATTAAATTTCTCCAACTGAAAAAAAATCTACCTATGTCACAAATCTTATCACATATAGAACCAACCAGTGCATTTGGAATTTTCCAGGGTGCTGCAAAAAATTGTTGTCATAGAGAAAAAATAGGTCTCCCATATGGAACTTCTTCTGTTTAATATTTCTGTCATCCCATGATTTTTTGTGTGCTTTCTGAACCTACTGATGAAATCTTGAGATGAAACGCTCTCCCTCTAGTTCCAATAGCTCTTACATTATTTTCTCTATTAAATCAGAATCTGTGAGCTTTGTCAACGCGATAATGCACAGACTCATCACAATGAACTCCATGGGAATAACTACTTCCTGGCTGTATACTAATCAAAATGGTGTATGTCCTGTCAAATTATTACATGTGGTTTGATATGACCATAGTACATCATGAATCCTCAAGTCCCATTCATCTTGCTTCACATTAAATATCTTCATCAGTGCATGCTCTCGGATCTTGTTAAACACTTCCATTGTTATGTTCTCCCGAGGGTGATAAGATTTTCTCTTCTAGTGATCAATATGAAATTATTATGTCAAAGAAATAATCATTTTATTCAAAAAATGGGTCCCATGATCACTCATAAGGATTCTTGGATATCCAAACCTTGTAACAACATTCTCAAATAGAAACCACACAATAGTCTTTGAGCTACAATCTCGTATAGGTTTTGCTTCATCCCATTAGGTCAAGTAATCTGTTGCGGTGATTATATATCTTGGTCCAGACCTCTTTGTTGGTGGGTTGATCGGTCTAATAAAATCAACTTCCCATTTATCAAAACCCTACAACATAACTTGTGGTATCAAAGGCATATCTTCTCTTATAGATGGCTTCCCAACTCGCTGACAAACATCATAGGTATGACAAAACTCCTTAGAATCCTTATGAAGGGTGGGCCACCAACATCCAGAGTGTAAAATTTTATGAGTCGTTTCTTTCTCGACATAGTGGCCTCCCACAATTCCTTTGTGTGCCTCTGATAATATCATAGGCCTCTCATGCTCCAATGCACATCGTTGAAGAATGCCATCTACGCCCAACTTATACAAATTCTCTGATATAAGTTGATATTATGTTTCCTTTAATACTAACTATTTCTTCTGTGCAATTGTAAAGTCGGGTGGGGCTACTCCTATGCTCAATAACTAGAAAATATATGCAAAGTAATCATCGACCATCTGTACCGCAAACAAGTGTGAATTTGGTGGACTATCATCCACATTTATTGCATCTTCCCCTGTTAATATGTGTGACAAATGATCATATCCTGTATTTAATTTTCCTGGTTTCACAATCACTTCACAATCATAATCATGAAATAATAACAACCATATGCATATCTTCCCCCCAACACTAGCTTTATTTACTAAGTATCTCAACGTAGAATGATATGTGTACATATTAAAGTGTGATCCTAGTAGATAATGCCTAAACTTTTGTAGTGCATACACCATTTCCATTCCTTCACATTTTGTAGTAGTATAATTTTTTTCGGTAGTTGACAAATTTCTATTAGCAAATGCAATGGAATGATCCAAACCTCCTTTGCCTGGATGAGATAGAACTGTGCCTAACGCTATATATGATGTATCTACGTGGACATGGAATTCCTTCTTCTAATCTGGAAATACTAAAATTGGTTCAGTAACCAGTTTCTTCTTCAAGGTATCCAAACTTTGTTGGCATTCCTCGTTCCATTGAAACTTGACCTCCTTCAGCAAATTTTCCAGCGGGGTTCCGATTTGTGTGCATCCCCTAATAAAATTTATGCAGTACCGTGTATGATCTAATGTTTCTTGCAGTTGTCGAACTGAAGTAGGGAAAATTCCTTATTATTTGTGTAGTAGATCAACAATCTTCTCGACATTTTATTCATTCTAGTAATCTTCGATGTGTGCGAACTTGGGTTTATCCTTTGTACCAATATTCACCTTGTGTGTTTTCAACGGTTTTGCATACTCGGTAGATTCAAGCTCGGTACCTTCTACTGCGCACACTCCTTCAATTTTTGACACTTGAAAATTTTCCAGGTCTTCATCCTCTTGGTATTCTCCAACAACATTATAGCATTCCAAAACCTCTTGAACAGTCGCAAAAAATATGGGCACACTACATAAGGGTACTGGTCCCATTGAGTCTTCTAATGTAAATATAGTGTTCTTGATAATCTGCAGAGTTGTGTCGACTGAAGGAGCATCATCTTCCAAATTGAAAGTTACCTTGACGTTGTGAGTCAAATACTCCCAGTCTCTTGCTCCTTTGCATACTTCTAATTCTAAATAATAGTTCTTCGAGATCGTATCTAGAGTATGTAAAAACAAGTGCGTCCATTCCTGCGTAGGTACTGAGATCCATGTCGCGGTGCACTATGTAAGATGATCTATAGGACTACTCAACCTAGTATTTTTTTTGTAGTATATCCAGTTTATGTTCTTAACCTGACCTATAACAACCTTCTGCATTGCTACCAGTTCTCTATTATATCCTTATGCGCAACCCACCACCTTGCAAGAGTCTCTTTTTGTGCGACATATAAAGACAAAAATCTCTATTGTTCTGATATATGCAATTCAATATCTTTTACAAAATAATCTATATCTATTAGTCCATCATACTTTGGGGGATCACGTACCTCAGCTCCAATCTAGTGCAATGTGCAGGTAATATGAACACATCTCCTTGTAGATACTTCATGTAACCTTTATTGCCAATGTTACAGGGCTTCTTCTGAATCCAACGCGTAAGAATTGATACTATACCATCTAAGTACATCCTTAGTAGTGGGATTAACATAGTCATCCATCTATGCGATCACATTGTAAATGTTATCGAGTTCTTTTCCCCTTGTTGGTTCCATATATTATCTTCCTTTTGTGGGATCCAATGGCATAGTAACTCTCAAGTATCCTACTTCAAAAATGATTTGTCTCTTTTTCAAATCTATAATGGTCTAGTTATAAAAATCTCAATCGAGTCCAAGTAACGTTGGGTAGGGCTTACTATCATCCACTATCTCGATTACTTCAAAATCTATTTTGTTGCACACTCCATCAATATTAACATTCACCCTTGTCATTCTTCCAATTGGAACAATCTTGTGTTGACTCGCTAGCCTCAACTGAATAGGTGATCATATCAACTTTGGTTTTCCCATAATCTCCCATGTCTACTTTGGAAGGATGTTCACATCAGATCCCATATCCAAGATGATATTATCCATATCATAGTCTCTTATCTGTTCATTAAGTCATAATTCCCTATTCGTCCTTTTCTTGCGATGTACATGGTTAACTGCTTGTTGTGCAACAAGTGCTTCTTTATCTTGTGCACATTGATCGATCATCCCACACAATCTATTTAATGGAGTGTCACCCTTCATTAGTTCTAAACAAATATTTAAGAAACTTTTCAGTGTACTTACCTTCTCAACTGGCCTTTCTTTGATCGAGTGATCATAGGATGGAGGCATGTCATATACAGGTGGCACAGTTGATGTTCCCCATTTTTTTTCTAGCATCTTCTTCCTTGCTTTCATATATGTGTCTCTCTATTTCTGAGGCTCAAACATCGGAGGAGGTTCTATTGCTTTCTCAACCCACTATTGGGTATGATTTTCTTATTCTTTCGCATCAGCTCCTATTCTTTCCCCTCTGTGTGTAAGTGTTTCTACCCTTGTTCAATCGTCGCTCTCTTCCACTGCTATCATATGCACATTCTGGTTCCTTTTCTCCTGCCACTTCACGATCAACTACGGACAGTCTTCTGTCGCATGATCTAGTTGTCTACAATATGTGCATGTCGTACAAGGATTCTAACAATATCCTGCCAAATTCCCAGGTTGGTTGTAGTTATAACAAATAATTGATTCTCTTCCTCTGTCGAATCCTCCTCTTCCTCGACCTCTTAATCCTCCTCTTCCTCCTTGATTGTATCCCCTCAGAGTATTATATTGTGGTACCCCTCCTTCCAATCTATTTTCCCCTTGAACTTTATATGCATCCAAGGTGTGTTTTCTCATTAGATCGAGTGCACAACAATTTTGTTCATCATGTCCCATGGACTTACAAAATTAAAAAATAATCTTATGTTATTTCTCTAATACTTCTGCATCAAAGGGAAGGTGGTTGGGTGATGACACATCGTTCTTCATATCTCACACCATACCCCTCCTCCTAAGGTCAAGGGATTCAAAGCTCCTGTAGCCAAATAATATACAAAGGTTGGACATTCATTCTTATGGTGACCTTCCTTTCTACATGTAACACACCATACTTATTTGTGCTTTTCCTTCCCTTTAGCAAGCTCCTACAACTGAATTGTTAATGATTCTAACTACGAATGAACTTGATCAATTCCTGGATCATTCTCTCCTATACGATATGCTTCCAACTTCATGGTGACCTCTAGTGCTTATGAATGCGATGTAATCTTCTATTGCATCAATGAGCATCGTATATGTGGTAACAATACTGAAATGAACCATTCCCTATGTTTCTCGCCTGGAATCTGGAAGGTCAACCAATCCATCAATATCTTGAATCTCTGATCAAAATCCTGTACCGATTCATTTTGAAACTACTTGATCTCTTTTAGTTCAGTAATACACTGTGACTCAGATGTTGGTTTATGGAACTCTTTTAACAGGGCTTACATGATCTCTTCCAACATTATGGTTTGTCCCGTAGTTGTAGTGGAATGATACTTCATATACTAGAGTAACACACAGTCTCTAAATGACGTCACTAATTGCATGATTTATGTATCATCATCCTGGAATTTCTTCACAATCCATATT
>ML804720.1:247442-267450 GCA_009831015.1 Picea engelmannii
CGTTGCTCGACTGGAGGTTGCCCCCTCGAAGAGGCCTGTGAACATTGCTTTCTGAATCAAAGTGATTTTCTATTGCTATTGCGTATATCATTTCTGTGTATTGTGAAGATTATGTTGGATATTTTACTGTTATTCTGCCATTTCTAGCATTTTATTTCTGTTCTACATATTTTATATATCTGGAATCTTGCACCAACCAACATCATAAATGTGCCATTCTTAGGTGTGCATGGATTTCAACATCTACAGTTATGCATCATGCGCATGTGCGCTTTTCTTGCGTTTCTTGATGGCGCATGTGCACGTGCTCCTTGTATAGTCATAGTGCATCCTAATTTTATAATTAGTTTGTGTAGTTTTGGACCGTTTTAGAAATGATGTTTTGGTAATTTTGGTCCATGGGTGAACTTAATAGCTATTTGGAGATGCTAGATTCCTGTAACCATTTGCGGATGAAATTTCAATGATAACAGATGCCCCTTGATGGATGAGGTTAGGAGCATACGTATAGTCAAAATTCATCAATGTTTCTTCTACTGAGAGTGATATTGTAAGAAAGAGTGATAGCAAGAGTATCAAGAGTGACCCGTTGGCGGGAGAGGAGAACCTGTAGGACCTGACCTTTCTGAAGGTGTGAAAAATAAATTGTGTACAAATGAGGCAGGCATGCCCCATGCTCGTGTCATGTAACTCAAAAGATGTGTAAGACAGTAGTTGAAGTGGTATGTTGGTGAAGATTAGTGCAGCGCCCTCGGGGGCATGTTGATAAGAGCAGAGGGAAATTTTGATGAGGAACAATACTTTGAAAAGTAAGCAATGACACATGGAGGAAGTATCAAGGATTTGGCGAGCATTGATGGCCCAACAAATTTCAGAGGTCTTCGGCAAATATAACGGCAACTACAATAGTCACAAAGTAAGACCCACCATAACATGAGAGAGTGTTGAATTTGAATGTTATGGGGGTCAATGACAACAGAGAGCAATGGTGGTGCTCCCTATGTCATCTGAGACTTTTCATTGTAAAGGTAATGAGAGTCAAGATACTATTTCCCTTCTAGAAATGGTACTGATGTCGACAGAAAGGTAAACACAACGCTAAGAAGCAGAGGGCTTCAGGAAATTCACTGGATAGGATCAGATACTGAGGAGGTATATGGACAAATTCAATATGGGTGGAGACTCAAGACTTCCCTTGGTTAGGGATATATGTGAAGTGGCAGCAACTGTACAACTAGGTCGAGTGTCAGGGGGACAATGAGACAGGGGATAAGTTGTGTCAGAGGTGGGACAAAGTGAACAAACTCAAAGAGCAGAGGTAGGTGGCCTGTGGGATACTCGAGGTTTATGGACTATGTCAATAGGGGTAGAGTATAATGGATACCCCAACCAAGAGCGACATGGGTTGCATTTTCCAAAAGGAAGAAGGTCATCAAAGGTGACAACAAAAATCTATGTAAATGTTGGAAACAAAGGCTTTATATAATTGCCAAGTAAATAAATAATTGGGGATGAGCATACAAGTACAGAAATGGGTGCCCCAATGCAAGATGGCTTGGCCTATCAGGGCGCAAGTTGTGTAGGGAACTAGTGGAGGGTGAGGGACCCCATGGGAGGGTATCTGTATGAGGTAAATGAATTAAGGGGAATTCGTAGATGGGAAAACTAAATGTGGATGAAATGGATGGGTAATGATACTGTGGAGGTGTAGTCAAAATAGAACCATGAGGAGATAACCTGGGAGTCCGTTGGGAAAGTTAGAAAAAGGTAGAGCAGGAGTATGTGGTTGATTCTCGAAAATGCGTAAGAATATTGGGACTCCCATCCATAAAGGGTGAAAACAGCATGAGTGTCAAAGTGCCAAGGTGGGGGAGAGTGCTACCGGGTGACAATACCAAAATGCAGTGGAGGTGACAGTACTGTAGAGCCGGATATAGGGACCCTAAAGGCAAATTTCAGAGGGTGTGATTGGAGATGCAATTGAGATTCAGAGGGAATGATTACATGATAGTGTCGATCATATACCTAAAGGGTTCGCGCTGGTGTGTGATGACCAAATACCTGCACACATGAAAAAAAAATACCCGACGTGAACACTATTTGAAGATAACGAACATATAACAGTTATTTGATAATTTTGAACATGAGCATGCATACCTGAACGGGGTATGAGAAAATGGCTCCCTGGGGATCGAGGATGGATGGTGACCTAGGAAGCATGACTGCGTAGGCAACGGGATCCTGATCCTGTCGC
This sequence comes from Picea engelmannii, assembly GCA_009831015.1. Taxonomy (NCBI): domain Eukaryota; kingdom Viridiplantae; phylum Streptophyta; class Pinopsida; order Pinales; family Pinaceae; genus Picea; species Picea engelmannii. The sequence continues at coordinate 249,697 of ML804720.1, forward strand.
TGAAGACAGATCGAAAAATGGATGTTTAGAGCTCCCGGAATGGGGTATGGAAGTTTTGGCAAAAAAGGGCCTATATATAGTTGTAGGGCCCACATTGCCACCTCATCTGTACTTGCTTCTATAGTGATCAGAGAGGAGATTCCAGAGTAGATTAGAATATTTCTAGAGTGTGAGGAAGTCGATCTAGGAGGTGTGAGAGTCAGGTTAGTGGTCTCATCCTCCTGTACAATAGTTAGGTGTCAATTTTTGGGTAGGACCGTATGGATGGTCGTATGATGGGTTTTTGGTAGTGTGGCCCCCAAAATGCATGGGCGATCGATGGTGACCTGCGCACGAATGCACAGATGTAATGGGCATAGTCGCGTAGGGGGGCATGCAATGTGGGAAAATAGGCACGCCTATTCAAAGCACAGTCGTGCATATGTGCGCGGTTGTGTTGCTGACAGTTGCGCATGAGTGCACAATTGTGCAGTGAATAGGTGCGCATTTGGTGTGTGCCTGTGGGATGAGCAGGCGCGCATACATTCATGCGTGTGGGGTAAACGAGTGCGCATGTGTGCATGCCTGTGGGGATAACAACCACGCCCTTGATGCAAAGCTGTGGGTGAGAAAAACTTATCTATTTTTGGGAGATTTTGGTGTTTTGATGAATTGTGATGGTTGATCGAGTACTGTATATGTGGATTTAGGTGATCATTTGGGACAATGTCGATCCATTGGAGGGAGAGGGACTGGGCCCGATTGAGGGAGGCTGTGAGGGATGAGGAGCCAGTGGTTCATGGTGCTTTGGTGGCCTGTGGGCTGCTGAATGTTTTTGAGTGCTCACTAGTGAGGGCACAGGAGTATCTGCTACAATTCTTGATTTCCATGTGGAGTCTGGAATTGCAGTGTTTTATTGTGCATGGGGATCACTTGGTATTCTCTGCTAAGGAGGATGTCTATTTTCTGACTAGGATCCCTTTTCGGGGAACCTTGCTACCGGGGGAGTCGGTGATAGTTGGAGAGGGGCAGTTGGTGACCCTTGCCCAGGCATATTGTTTGGGAGAGGATTTCATCTCCGGGTCAGTGATGAGGATTGGGGCAATGGATTCCCTAGTACATTGTTGCATGGCAGTGATTATTGTGAGAGTTTATGGGTCTCTGGCAACTCAATGTATTAGTGGCTGCTAGATTAGGATCATGCAACAGGCACTATGGGTTGAGAATTTTTCCTAGGGCTTCATGCTGCACGCCAAGATGGTGGGACAACTCACTAGGTGTTGAGCGGTGGATTCAAGGGATTTCACTTTTGGATCTATTCTGGTGGCTTGGTTTCTAGAGAGGGTGCCTATGTTGTGCCCAAGAGTTTTGTTAGACCCACCAGGAGCGCGAGAGATGTGACTACGACAGTGGGAGACTATTTTGGTTCGTCATGGGGGTGGGGAGGGTGGTTGTTACTTCACGGTCGAGGATGCACAAGTGTGGCATCAGATGCCACAAATCATATTGCAATTTTCGTACAGTGGGGTATATTTCTGTGATGACCCCGAGATGATATTACCCCCAGGAGATGTATTCGACCACTGAGGTATGATGATGGTTTTTAATTTGCTTAGATAGTATAGCATATGGTTGATATTTGTATGGATGTTGATGCTATCATGTGTTTGTTTATGTATATGTGGGACCGCGTGGACGGGAGGTTGAGATGATCAGAGTGCTAGCCCACCAGGGGCCTGTGAGACCACTGCGGGTAGAGCCACGAACAGGGGAGAGGTGGGGATGAGAGGATGCCGGGGTGAGGCCCGGTGATGAGGATAAAGTAGTCAGGAGATTCCATTATGATGACCTCAGTGCAGGGCCATCACATGATTTGTCGGCCGAGGTCGGGGGAGAGTTTTATGATTTCCACCACTGATTAGAGGTGGTTCTACGAGGAGTGCCTGAGGGGATGTGGGTGTGGATATAGGATGAGGGGATCCTTGAGTAGTGTATTGGTCTTTCGACAGAGTCGCGAACCCTGATCCATAGAGAAGTTGTAGTCGGAGTTGTGATGACTGGGCGATTACCCCCGGGACCTGAGGGACCTAGAGCTAGTGGGGTACCTTTGCTAGAGGGAGGACCTAGTGCTGGAGCACTAGAGGCACCCTGAGGGATACTAGATATGTATTTATGTATTTGATATAGGCTGGTGAGCCCGTTTTGTATAGTTGCGACATCCAGTTTTGTATTGATAGGGATGAGGTGACTCACCTGCCTATGGGCGATGTACTATTTTTGTAAACACTTATGAAATTTTGACATGTATATATATATATGGATATACATTCTGGGATCTTGGTAATGTGTACATGTGTGATGTGTTTTTTGTTGATGATTTTTAATGTAGTTGATGATGTCTAATATATATGCTGTGACAGACTTCTGATGGTTTATGTGTGTGTGAAGATGTCTTGATGTGACATATGCCAATCTAGTATAATGTTAGAAATGTTATATATTATTTGATTGAATTGTCTTGGGATATGTGTAAATGTAATGAAATAAAAATGTAGAGATAAAAGTCTAACTTGTAGGTATTTGTGAAAGAGGCAAGGATCATAGACACAATACACAATGTTGAGATGGAGGACGACAAGTTGGGAATCTAATAAGATGCTAAGGTGATGAATATGGCAATGACTAGCCTCAGCGAGGAGACCAATGACGACGGTGTATTCTACTTGATTGTTGGTGGCTGAGCTTAAACATATGTTGCTGGTGTGGAGAAGGTCATGTGAAGGTGAATAGAGGGCTCAAGCAGCTGAAGCGAGATTCTATGTCCAATGGCTAGCTCTGTTGGCATAACCGATGTGGTAGGACGATGGGGGTGGCATATGTCAATAACACGAGTGACATATTACACGTGAGGTATGGAGAAAAGAAGATTAAAAACTCTACGAAAGACGTACAAAAAAGAAAAAACCTAGTGTAGTAAGGCTACGCTTAGGCGTAAAATTTCTTTAAGTACAACCTGTTGACAGGTTCTTTGAGAGGATGGCCCTTTGGGGAGGCCAAGATGTATGCGCCTTTAGTGAGGCAGTGTTGGATGATGTACGGCCCATGCCATAGGGAATCAAATTTTCCATGGTTGAGGGTATCGTGAGCGATATCATAAGCAAGGATGAGGTATCCTTCGTTGAATGAGCAAAGGTTGACGTGGCGAACAAAGGTGGCCTTTGATTGTTTTTTGGCTGTCTCATTGTTCTGTAATGAGGATCAACAATCTTCATCTAGGGACTCTAAGTTTTTAAAACGCTGCTCCATTGGAGCAGCGTCAGGTAATACCTCAATGGAAGTGCATAAGGTGGGAATTTTGCACTCGATGGGAAGAGTGGCCTCAACTCCATGGACTAAATGAAAAGGTGTGAACCTAGTGGCAGTTTTGACTACTATGCAATAAGCCCAAAGCATGAAAAATAACATATGATGCCAATTGGTTTTATGTTTGATAATCATGTGCTGCAACATGGTTTTGAAGACCTTATTAACTGCTTCTACCTATCCGTTGGACTGAGGGTAGTATGGTGAGGCAAACTCATGGGAGAAGCCTAACCTAGATGAGAGTTCAATGAAAATATCATTCTCAAAATGTTTCCTGTGATCAGAGACTATTGGAGTGGTACTCCAAAGAGGGATATGACGTGGTTAAAGAAAAAACGTGCTGCTGTGTTAGCGGTGTTGTTGAAGGTAGGCATGGCTTCAACCCACTTGGTAAAGTAATCGACTACAATGACTATGTATTTGTGTTCATTGCTAGATGGAGGGTTGCAAGTCATGAAGTTGATGCCCCATTTACAAAAGGGACCAGTGGTGATGACTGGGTGTAGAAGAGCAAGTGGTGCACCTTGTTGGCATAAAGATAGAATTTATCACATCGTTTCATGGCATGAATGCAGTCATGAAATAATGTAGTCCAAAATTAACTTGCACGGATGATTTTCTGAATAGTGGACATCTCAGAGAGATGGCCCCTGCAAGCGTCGTTGTGGTAGTTGTTCAAGACTCTATCAGCTTTGTCAATAGTCAAGCATAGACGGAGTATGGTGTCGATCCCTCACCGATATAAGATATCCTTGATGAGGAGGTAGCAAGGTGTCTGGTGTCGAATGCATTGACGATCATCTTTAGAGAGGTGGTTTCCAAATTTTTATGTTCAGAGATAGACGAGAAGATCGCCATACCAAGGGTCATCCAAGGGGATGTAAAAGAGATGTTCATCGGGGAAGTTGGTATTGACCTGTGAACTAGTAGTGTCAGAGGGAAATGTTGTGATAAGCTCGACGAGGATGAGAGATTTCTTGCTCTTGGGTGTTGAAAATTCGAGATTGTACTCTTGAAGGATGACGATCCATTGAGCAAATTTACCTTTAATTTGCTGACGACTGAGCAAGTATTGCATGGGGTTGGATTCTGCTATGACTTTGGTAGTTCAAAGTAGAATGTAATGGCACAGCTTCTGGACTGCGAGGATGACTGCAAGGGCTAGTTTCTCTTCGTGATTGTATTTTAAGGGTGTCCCTGAGAGGTTTTTACTAATGTAGTAAATGACATGCTTGTGGTCATCATCCCCAAGTTGAACGATAAATCCTTCTACTGAGACGGCTGAGGCCGATATGTAAAGGATATAGTCGTGGTTATAGTCAGGTGGACTAATCAAAGGGGCGTTGGAGAGAGCCATTTTAATATCATCGAAAGTGTTTTGGGCATGTTCATACCAGTGGAATGGGATGTCGAGGCATAGTAAGTGAAGGAAACTGTGTGCTCAAGTGGCATAGTCTGGGACAAAGCGACGTAAAAATTTATCTTTTGCCTTGTAGGCTCTGCAGTTGGTGTAAATTCTGAGGAGGGGGAATTTCTGTGATGGCTTGGAATTTGAGGGGATCCACGGTAATACCTCTTTGGGAAACAATGAACCCAAGAAGGCAGCCAACAGTGACGCAAAATACACACTTGAGGGGATTCAAGTGGATATTGTACTGACGACACCTGTGAAAGATGATGCGTAGATCATCAATATGCTGAGTGCATTTCTTGGATTGAGTGGTAAGGTCATCCAAATATGCGAGGATGATATGAGCCAGGTCATGAAAAACGTATGTCATGGCCTGTTGGAAAGTGGCACTGACATTATTGAGGCCAAATGGCATTGCATGATATGCAAAGGTGTCCCAAGGGGTAGTGAATGCAGTCTTGTATTGATCGGTGGGGTCAATTTGGATTTGGTTGTATCCAGAGAAACCATCCATGAAGGACAAAGCCTCGTGACCTGTGCAATCATCGATAATTTAGTCGATGAAGGGCATTGGAAAGTTGTCTTTGGCATAGGCATGATTGAGGTCGCAAAAGTCTGTACAGAAACAGATAGTGCCCTATTTTTTGTTAATAGGGACAGAGTTGGAGACCCATGACGTATAGGTGATGGGGTAAATGAACCCTGTAGCGCGTAATTTTTCAATCTCGGCTTTGATGGCTACTGCTTTGGATGGGTGTAGAAGTCGTTGTTTTTGGCGGACTGGTGTGATATCAAGCCAAGTGTCGATGTGATGTTCGAGGATAAAGGGGTCAAGGATGGGAATCTCTGTGTATGACCAGGAAAAAATGTCCCGGTATTTCTGGAAGAGAGCTTTGTAAGCAATAATTTCTTTAGGAGTACATGTGGCACCAATAGTGATTTCCTCGACGACTCCCTTTTTGAGGGAAATATCGATTTTAATGGTGGGGGAAATGGTGGCTATATTTCCTTCTTCAAAATCATCAGGGGCAGGGATAGGGTTGTTGAACCAGTCAATATGCCCTAATGGGATAAAATCCTTGGTTTCGACTGCGTATATGGGGTATTGGTTAGGAGGTGAGAAGGCTTCTAGTGAAAGAAAAAGAGATCGGTGGTGTAGTGCATCTCATGGGAAGTCGGGGGTGATTAATTCCTCGAGTATTTCCTCTTCATAGTGGAATTGTCAGGAATACAAGGGATCCAGAAGAGGAATATCAGTGATTGTCACCGTGTGGTTTTTGTCTGGTGATGAAGAAGCAGGGGGAGTGATGCAAGGAGATTGTGATAGTTCACTCGACATAAACCAAATATCAAGATACTAAGGGTTAAAAATGGTAGTTGGGAGTAAAATTTCCGTGGGGAAATGAGCGGGGGAATTGGGGGTAAATCCTCGTACAAGTCATCCAAGAACCACAGGGGAGTAGGGAGTGCCTCGGGTTCTGGTGAAAATATATGAACCATAGCAAGTGATGGGGTAAGGGTATTCACTGGTTCCGCGGGAGGAGAGGGTGTGTGATTTTGAATAAGGGCCATTTGGTGATGCCTGTATTCCATGATGATAGGACATTGATATGTGAAATGATCAAGTGATTCACATAAAGAGCAAGGAAATCTCATCCATTCGTTGACTGAAGTTGTGACATAATGGATGTCAGTGACGTGAGTTGGGGTGGGTCCTTGCTGAAAACTCTGGCGTATAGTTGTTAGCATCTGCCAGAATTGAGGTAACGCTGGACAATGGTGTGTGTAATGGTCATATTCTAAATAGATGGTGCATGCGAATTTGGTCTGCAGTCCTTTGTTACTTGTGTTCTAGGAGATAGCGACAATACTGGAGGAAGAGATGAGAGATGGTGGTGCTCAAGGGAGTTGAATAAGGTTACGTAACTTGGGGAGAGAGGGACATCAATTAGTGGGGTGTCCTTCTTTCTCACAGAGTGCACAAGGAGGTTGGATGTGAGGAGGTAGAGGAACGATGGGCTCTTTTTTATTTCGTCTGCCCCCAACTGTAGCGATCACGTCAGCAAGAGGGGGTGAGGGTGTTTCTTCGAGAGTAGGTATTGGAATATGCATCGGAACTTCGTCAGTTTGGGGAGGGAGGGATGGTTGAGGGAACATCTTAGGCGGATGTAGATACCAAACTGGGATTGCTAGTACCATGTTAGGAAAGTTAAGTGTTGCAACTACCTGGAAGGCTTGTATACCTGGTGGGGGGTAAAATAAAGGGATTTGGGTAATGGATTGGCGGAATGTTTCCCAGATTGGGATATGGCCCTAGGGGAGGGGAAGATCATGAATGGTTCGAGCTGAGCTAGTTCCAGGGGGTTCCTGAGGGAGGATTTTTGTGACTAGTCAGGCATTAGGGATAAAAAAGGCCTTGTTGGGAGGGAGAGTATCTTCAATTGTCGTTTTGTTGGAGGATATGACACATACTTGGGATGAGGGATGGAGGAGTGGTGGTGCTCCGTGGTATGTCCCTAACAAGGATGAGTCTTTGAATATTTTAGGGCCCATATCGACGAGTGGATAGGCATCAAGATTAGTGTGGATGAAAGGGAGGGTGTTATCGATGTTGGATGAGGGGTTCGGCTCATAATGTGATACTTGATCAATGTTAATGATTTTTTCGTTATGTGGAAGAATCATGGTTCGGAACACAGAATAGGCGACGACCTTCATAGCATACATGTAGCTACGACCGAACATGATATTGTAGTCGAGCGGGGCATCGATAACCTCAATGTCAATCAGAACAGTTTTTCCCCTAAGCTCGATGGGGAAATTTTGGAAGAGTCCCTCGAGGGATGAGGGTCTTCCATCATAGGCTCTTAAGGTAATGGCATATGGTATAAGTTTGGGGGAACAGAGTTTATTCCATACAGATTTTTCCATAATGCAAGTGGATGCACCCTCATAAATGATGCAACGATGAACTGTAATGTTCCATATTTTAATTGGGATTTGAAAAGTGATGAGAGTGGGGAGGCAAGGTTCTCCACTATCGAGATCAAATGTAATGAGTCAGGTATCCACAGGGTTGACTGCCCCAAGGGCAGAAAGTAACAACTTTCGTTGAGTAGGACAAGTTTGAAGGACTTCTAAGACTGACATATCAATAGGAGATTGTGCCAAATCATCGACCAAACTGTAATTATGAGCTTCCCTAGCCTGAGGGTTGTGGACATTCCTGTGTAAGGGGATGCAAGGAATATAAATGGGTGGGTCAGTATTAGGGTGAGGAATCGTTAAAGGGGGCCCAATTATGACTGGGGGTGTGTCCGAGGTGCTGGGAGTTGACTCAGGAGTTGCGCTGTATTGACAACTGTGTGTTTGTTGAAGAACTTCTTCCACACTAGTGAGGAGGATAGTATGATTGATAGGATTGTCTGGATTGCCTGGATTGGGGTATTGTCCTATCTGTGGTAGGGTAGGTTGCATGTCTTGTTGGGTGTTCATTACCCCCTGGTGCGGGATGGGGTTTTGTAGCATGGCTGGGGGTGGTTGCTGCACATATTGTTGTGGGGATTGCTGGGGGGCAGGCAGTGTCGGGGGACGTGGTCCACTTACAGATTCTTTCATCCATTTAAAGTCGACGATTTGGAGGAAATGGTGAGTATAGTGACCAAACTCACCACAAAGGGCACAAGGGAAATTGGTCCGAAGATTGTTGTTATTTTTCCCTTGGCGTTTATTAGTGCCCCCTTGAGGGTTTTGGTTCCCTGTGTTTTGGTTGCCCCCAGTAGGTTGGTTTTGTTGGGGTTGATTCTAGTTTCCTCCTGGTCTAGGATTATTATTGTTCCTATTTTTTCCTTTCTTTCTGGCATTGTTCGATTGATGGGATGGATTTTCCGTATTCATTTGTTCAAAATTTTGATATTGTTGAATGGGAGAGGGTCGAACAAAATTAACCCCAGTGTGTGGATGTCCTTATGGAGGAGCTATGGGCTATGGGGGGCTAGTAAATGGGAAGTATAGATTGTGTTTTGGCACTGATCCATAAGGTACATAGGAAGGTGTGGTGTTTTCTCTAGTTCTTAGGGTATAGGATGAGGTAGAGGCAGTACCAGCACTTGGTTGAACAGGTGGGTGTATTATGGGTGCTGGAGGGGGTCCACTGATGGGTGGAGGTAGGGAAACAGGGTATGATTTTTGATGAGGAGGAGGAGGATAATAATGGATTCCTCCATATGCCGATGGATATTGGGGTGTGACATACATGGGTGGTTGTTGAGGCTGTGGGTTGTGGTGTGTAGTGTTACCGATCAATCCATCTGCTAAGTGAGACATCCCAGGTTTTTCTTGGCTGAATGGCACGAGTCTTGGGGTGTCTAGGAGTACCATGTATAGGTAGTTGGACTGGGCATAAATGAGTTTGAACTGTTGGGTCTTGCTAATGGCTTCTTCTTCAGACTCGGGGAAGGTGGCGGCCACATCTTTGGCAAGGAGGTAAACAAGTTATTTGAGGAACCAATTGAGACATTGTTAGGGGGTAGTGTCATCTTTACAGAGGCTATGTCGTCGACACCATTCTTGTATGTGGTCAGCAATATTTGTGGAGGAGGTTTGTTTGAAGTCTGAGAGTAGTTCAAGTCCATTGTCATGACAAACGGGTAGTTGAAAGAAGGTCAAAAATGATTTGGCCAAGGATTCAAAAGTCACGTGGGACCTAGATTTTTCTTCGACATACCATTTGGTTGATGGGCCAGTGAGGGTACTTTGAAATAACCTCAATCGGATGAAATAACCTCAATCGAACAAAATAACCTCAATCGGACGAAATCGTCCATGATGCTGTTTGAAGAACACCATAGGTTAAAGGTCATGATATGGTTGGCGGGATCATCTCCTACTTTTCCTTCAAACTTGGGGATGTCTGAAGGGAGTTTTGTAAGCATTGTAGGCCATGTGGGGTTGTGCAATATAGGATCATTAGTGATTTTAGTCATATTTGGGATATTGAGGGAAGCCAAATATGGCATATGGGGTGGTGGCGAAGGATTAATTCTAGCCATAGTGTGAGTGGTCTGAGTACCTGACCCTTGGAGGGGGCTAGGTGGGTTTGTACTTCCTCCTTGAGAAGAAGTTGGCCTCATGCTTTCGTGTAAAGGAGAGCGAGTGGATGGTTGACCTTGGGAAGTGGACCCAAGTAAGGTGGAACGAAGCAATGTTGATCCTAAGACAGTGGCACTCACAGGGGTGTGAGAAGGGGGAGTCAATGAGTTGGCAATAATAGTAACTCCTCCTAGATGAGGGGGAAGATTTAGCAAGCATCTGGAATGACGAGGGTTCTATGGGTCCCCTATGATGTCCGACTAGCTGAGTGAATGTGTGCGAATGGTGGTGAGAGAAATAAGTAAACAAGAGCTATTGTTGCAATTTCTTGGACCTTCACAATATATTTCCAAATCAGATGTAATAAGAAGGGAATCATACATAAAGTGTTTTGATAAAGAAGCATATATATGTGGATAGGTGAATTTTGTCCACGTGGGAGAACAAATAAAACAAATGTTCATGTCCTAAAAGGCGTAACATCATTCTTCTCAAATAGCACTGGACCTTCCAATAACACTCGAAGTGGGGTCTGAAGCCACCGGAAGAGAAACTAGTGAAGGATGAAGCAATCAGTTATAATGAGGGGTAGAGGGGGCATATCCTGGAAGAACTGGTGATATTTCCCAATAGCCACACAAAATCTGATCAAGGTGCAATTGCAGCCCACAATTGCAACCTGGGTAGATGTCCTAAAATTTGGTCACTAGGTACCTTGGTCAAAGTGCAACATTTATATTTTTGGCCTAAGAAATGGGTCATAGGCTAGATCTCATCCAAGAGGTGGGTGCCTCAAGGGGGGATGCACAGAACAACCGGGCCTAGGCCTTCAAACCTTCATGGGTATCTCCATGCCTTATGGTGTTAGGATCACTTGACTTGGAGGATTTAAAGTTCCCTATTTGACAACTTCTATTGTTTTGAAAATGTGAGAACCAAATAACGGGGAGTTAATTGGATGCCTATCCCTGAGATCCTACCTAGACTAAAAAATTCTTTGGCATCTCCTGTGGAGGAAAACTTAGTGAGTGTTTTTAGAAAATTTTAGATGTGTTTGTGTGAGAGATTGGAGATGTCAACCAACCTCGTTAAAATTAAATGGGAGTGGATAGTTTTGTCAAGAAAAGGGGTGGGGTGTTTCGAAATCCTGTTGGAGGAAACTTACTTTGACCTCCACAAATTCTAGATAAAACGTGATTGGTGATATTGTGTGTGAACAAGTGAAAGTGTGCCAAGTTTTAATAAATTAGGTGTCACCTTGATGCATGTGGACTTTGCTTGGTCCTTACAAGTCTTTGATTACCTAATTAACTAAATGTCATTGGTACAACCTTGCGGAATTTTAAAATCCCTAGGAAACTAGCACCTGGACATGTGGGTCCTTTACTATTCCTTTAACTCCCTAAATGTGATTTAATCTAAGAAATCTTTGAAACTATCCTATATTGTCAATATGTGGGCATGTATGAGCCCATTACAAAACCTTTAAACTTCCCTAGTGATTTAATCTAAGAAAGAAAATTTCAACACTATCCTATCTTTGTAGCATGTGGGCATGTATGGGCCCTTACAATCTTAAGATGTGCTTGAAAAATAAACTAAGAGGAGTCCCGAGGGGGTTGTTGTCCTCTCCTAAAGATTTTGTCTATTTAAGGGAGACAAAGTTGTCCCACAACCTCTATCTGATTCTCAAGGTTGCTTTGAAGCATGAGATAAGAGCATACTCAATGATTGTTTATCCAATTTCTGGTCCCAATGCAAGTTTTATATGTGATGTGAAATGATTCCAACTTAACTTCAGTCAAAGCAAGTCATCCATGTGGCAAAACAAAAAAAAGGAGGAAAAGTTATGATTTTACCCCTAAGTGCCTATGTGTTTTGACTAATCCCTTTATATGGAGAGGGAATGTAAGTGTAGTGCAGATTACAACATGCATGGAATCAACTTTCAGAAGGCTATGGGCCCTCCACAGATCATAAAAATCTTACAATGTGTATTTTTCTGCACAAGTGAACGAGTCTTATACTAGACATAGGTGCTTTGAGCGCCAATGCGCGAACTAGAAGAGGTTGATGGGCGCATGTGCGCAGAAGGCGCTACGTAATACAGTGATTTTGGTGCACATGCACACGATGCACGACTGTGGGCCGATAAACCCATGCACAACTGTCACATGGCCGTGAAGAAAATTTTGGATGAAATTCCTTCAACTCAGCTTTGAATTTGGCTTCCTGTAGGTCGACTTGGGCCGGTTATGTTACCTGCAGGTTAAATAAACAAAAAAAAGAGCTAAAATAACCCAAGTGGGGTAGGAAAATGATACCTTTCCCCAGTGGAGTCGCCAATCTGTTGCACCTCTTTTGTCACCTAGATGAGAAAAACAGAGGTGCTTACAAGATTAGTTGGGTTAGCTAAGCAAGACAATAGTAAAGGAAAGGGTTAGAAGAGTAAAGCATAAAATACTAAGCAAAGAATTAAACTAGGAATGATAAAAGCAATTAAACTATAGTGCATAAGGACATAAGAACAAGAAACAAACAAGACTCATGTCACCAATGGAAAGGATTGTATTAGTGAAAATAAAACACCAAAGAGAAAGGGGGACTTTGGGTCCCTTCTTCCTCCAAGGGAGGGCTCTTGGACCCCCAAGATTGATCTCTTATTACAACTTGAAAACTTGAAAGAAATGGTGAAAGAATCCCAAGCTAATTCACTCAAAGGGTGATGTGAATATCTCAAATGGAATTGTGCTAGTATGCTCTTGATGAGAAAAGAGGATTCCCCAAGAGAATAGCAGTAGCATAACCTTACAAATGAAATCCTTGAAGATGTAGTGCACCCATGGCCTCTTTTTATAACACAACTTTGAGGTACTATGCAACCAGCTTTTAGTGTGAACAAGGGGTTGTTTAGGGCACCTTCAGGTCTTTGAATAGCCACCCAGCCAGATTCAGCCGATATTTGGATGTCAAATCGACTTGGAATTCGAACCATAAGTGGGTGGGAGGCCGACCAACATCATAAATGCGTCTTTCTCAACTTTGTGTGGATTTCAGCGTCCACAGTCACGCATCATGTGCATGTGCGCTTTCCTGTGTTTCTTGATGGCACATGTGGGCGTGCTCCCTGTATTGTCATAGCGCATCCTGATTTTATAATTGGTTTGTATAATTTTGGACCTTTTGGAAATGTTTTTTTGGTAATTTTGGTCCATGGGTGAACTTAATAACTGTTTGGAGATGCTAGATTCCTGTAACCATTTGCGGATGAAATTTCAGTGATAACATAACCAATGCATAAGCGAGAAGTCATAATTCTGGATCACCGTATGGGTAGGGTAGAAAATCCCAAAACCTTGAAAGCATCACCTCTCACAGAGGTATGGGCACTAGAAAGATCCCCAAATACGAATAAATCCATAGAAATATCTTTGACGCTAGGTGAGTATCCAGGGGTTATCCCTTCAACTAACTTCGCACGACCTCATGATTAACTCAGGTGTGAGCGGAGCCTCCTGATATTACCAATTATACAATGGATTTCTCAACTCCCTGTATGAGAAACATAAGTTGATTTAATTTCCTTGGAGAAGTTTACTCACAAAATCCTATTCCAAGGCACTAAATCCTAGGCTGTTTTGTGCACCCTAATTAATAAAATCTTTACTAATCAATTTTAGTTTAAATCGTAAATTTTATTGGCCATGATTACTCAAAAAGGTATGGAAATGAAACTCATGGTGTTATGACTCTGCATAAAAATAAAAATAGATATAATGCAAAGCCTAACCTTAACTTTTCAATGAATGACATGCTAAATAGAAACAGTGCAATCTTCAATTTTAACTTTGCAACTCAGACGTAAAATGCAATCTTTCGCTAAATGTGCTAAGATAATGATAAATATTCCAAGACAAAAAATACCAATCAATGCAAAATACCTATTTTTTTGTATTTTCAATGTATTAGAAAGAAAATGCATGGACTAATAAGCGACTTGATATATAAATTCTACTGTGTATAAAAGAAATCACTCGAGCAAAATACCAAGCAACTAAGCAGACATCCCAACTACCAAGGACAAATAAAAAATGGAAAACAGAGAGAAAGATGTCGCCCAAAAATTCAACTCCAAAAAGGCTTCCTGTCATCCCAGATAATATCAACAGGTACCACAGATACCTAAGAAGGCTCAGTGATCCTCAAAACCTACCTAGCAGTCACTAAACCAAGCAAACAAGTAAGGGGGAAGTGGTATATTCTCTTGTTCAAGAGAAAAGGGCATATATACGCCTCTTGTAGTGGGACAGAAAGCATATACATGCAGATTTCAGGGCAAAAAGGGTGTATATCTTTTAAAACATGACTAGGCAAGGTTAAAAGGCTGAAAACTCAAAACCAGAGTGAACAAAATCTGTCTAACTGTAATACGACAAGAAATACAAAGGCAAAAGAGCAATGTAAGAAGGAAAAATACTTCAACCCTTAGAATGAATATCTTTCCCCAGTGGAGTCACCAATTCTGTTACAAGGGAAAAACTCTCTATGGCCAAGGGTAAACCACAACAGATAGGTATGACTGCAGAAATCAACTCAATTCCAACATGTGCTATATAAACTAATGTGCAATACGAGGAAGAATCCTACCTCGATCTAATCGTTTGATTTTGTTCCACCGTTGAGCACTTTGACCCAAATCTTTACACCTACAAGAAGTTCTCAACAAACAAGCGATGCAATTATATAGTGACAGTATATAAAATGAGTTAGCACATCAGATAACACAATCCATTAATAAACATTACAAACATGCCCATGGATAATAATCATATATTTGTAAGATATCGATAGGATGGGAAAGGAGTATTTCTATTAATAATTGATCAACAGAAGTATCAACATTACAGACTTCTGTTTCGACACGGTTCGAAACCAAGAAACTAAGTTCCTTCCAATTGGGTCTCCACCACTTCAATCCTCCACCAAAGGCAAGCTCCTAGAAAAGAGATAATGAGATCCTCTTGACAATAATGGAAGAGATTTGGGGTTGAAAACTGTGTTTATACTTGGGGGACAAAGGGATGCAGACTCAATATGAAGTAATTTCTCCAGAGTAACTTTGCTCTCAAAGTTGAATTCTTTCTCTCTCTTTTTCCATAGCTCGAAATTGTGCTCTTATAGCCTCCATAATGCAACTGAAGGGATGATTCAGAACGTTTCCAGTATATGGAAGGCCAAAGATCAGAGATCATTTTTCGTGAATGGAAACCCGACCTCATTTTGTATTTTCTAGCACAAATCCCGATATACGCGAGATGTAGTGGAGCAGCAAGCGTATACGCATCTTGAAAAGCAGTTAGGAAGCGTATATGTGGAAAAATATATAATTTTGGCTCTGGATTTATCAAAAAGGGGGTTGATAAGTCTACATAGGGAAATGGAAAAAGGCCCTCTATGCAAGATAGCAATGGTGAGGCAAATCTTGCTATAACACTTATCCACTTCTTGCATAACCTTGCTCACACCTTGCACACATGTGAAGTTACTAGTGATGGATTGACTTGGTCAAAGGGCACCCATTTGCACACATTTTGAGGAGATATCATGGATTTTATGAATACCCATTTTCACAAACATCAAGAGCTTCCCTTAGAGGATGAGAATTTCAAGTTTGACTTGGTCAAATTGGACAAAAATGCACATTCTTCAAGGGTGCACTCATTCTCTATCTTCTAAGGAAAATTCATGCATGGTGAAGGTTTAAAGGTGAACACAAAGCACAATTCTATGTGTTTATTTAAATCAAAGTGGTCCACAAGGACAAGTACCAAGGGCACACTTGCTAAAGGATTATTTTAGAGTATTCTTGGTCAAAGGGCTTCTAGAAAGAGCACTCAATCATCACACTTGGCATTGGGATACATTTCTAGAAGAGTGCCCCCATAAATGAGGCTTTACAAATAGAAAACCACTCATTTTCTTGGAAATTATGCCTACCAAGTAATATTGTTATTTGGAGGTGGTTATTTGTAGGAAAGCGCCCTCATCATGGAGTTTTACACTTGGCATTCATGCACACTTATTGGAAATTCTCCCTTCCTATTTGACCAAGCATTTTATCATTATTTTACAGACAAGGGGGACAAATGACACTTATATTTTGTTATTGCATGAATATAAGGATGGAAGAAGGAGACTTGTGGCACTAAAACCATCTAGAACATTATATCCAGGCATTTTTCTATGATCTCTTGATCAAATATCCCCCCTTAGTTATATTTTCTTAGGAAAATATCATTTTATTGGAGAGGAGAGTTGAGCTAAAGCCTATACAAAGGTTTACTTTCTCCATTTTGTAGATGGATGGGATTAGTTGAGGAGTAATGGGAAAAAACGTGTCTCACCTTTGCAAAGCTATTGTGTAATCTTGTCTATTATTTAGTGGTTGTTTAAGGGTATAGTGTAAAATAGCTTATATATTTCATTCTCACCCCAAACCCATATTTTACATTTACATCATTTTTCCATTACAATTGTGGCTAGGTTCTCTTTACTCCCACTCCTACTACATGAAGTAAGCATAGCTAACCTATAGTGAAGCCCCCCTTGAATTTTCCTGAGTCTAAAGTGTAGGGGAGAGTTGGTGAGGTCACACTAGCCAACCTCCTGAGTTCCATAAGTATAGAACCCATCTTTGGGACTTTGAGCAAAGGTTTTGGTTTGTGTGGTAACACAATCAACTGAGCTCAATAGAAGAAAGGTTGAAATCTCTATAAGTATAGAAAGCTTCACCTTTAGGATTTTTCCTTTTTTGTGGAATTATTGTCTTCTTGCAAAACAATTGAGTCATTTGTCTCAAGGTGGTTCTTTGTTCCTTCAAATCAGAGTGCAATGACGACTTATTATATGTGTGTGAAACAAATGGATAGTAAGTTAAACTATGTACCTTATTCACCATTCCATATATTTGTATGAAACAAATTGAAATGATATTCTCTAGAAATCTGAATGTGTGATATTGTCTTCACTCTCACTTTCATTAACTAGAGTGACTATTAGGTAATGTACTTTCATTTATTTGAATATCACTAATTAAGTTGATGAATTTCAATAATGGATAATTACAATGTAGCAACATCAATTACACTATCAATGATCTCTACATTGTGTTGCTCTCAGATACACATTCCTTTGATTGTCTAATGCCCATTGTTTTTTTCTTAACAAAGACTGGAAAATTTTATTCATTAAAAAGGGCACGGTCAAAGCCGCTGAGTACAACATCTAGGAACTCATTAGCATAACATAAGAAAATTCCAGTTCCAGTAGTCCTGCTATTAACCATGTTTCTATATCCTACCTTGATTTGAAAATACCACATGAGTTTTGATACCAACTTGATCCAAAATATCAAACAAAATCTGATATTAATTCAGCCCAAAGAATCCTTAGATGTCAATACACATACACATCTGACCAGATTCGGGAAATTGAAGATCGCTTGACTATTTACAAAATATCATGTGAATGTCTTACTTATCCATAAACCCATAAACTGATGAATAACTTGAATTGTAAACGAGATAATACAACATAAAATAAAAGAACTCAAATACACATGTAATTGGCATACATCACTGCATCTTCAAGGTCTCTTTAAATAACATGATTGTTCTTCATCATCTCAAAATTTAAAATCACATTACAATATGGCTTACAAAAAAACAATTTGAAGATACTCCGAAAATTCACATCTCAAATGTAGAAATTGAGTACACCATTGGATTCCCGGTGAAAAAACGTGCAAAATTGATATAAAATACTCAAAATTCGGTCACGGTGACCTCGACAAATTTTACGATGTAGCCTTGTACCCTTCATACTCTTAGCATGCATTACGAGGAAAAAAT
>ML804720.1:268768-297747 GCA_009831015.1 Picea engelmannii
TGAGTGTTCTGGATCCTCCTGGACCTCTGTGAGAGTTCCTTAGATCCTTTTGGATCACACCTCCCCTCTAAAGAACTTTTGGACCTCAAAAACTATAAATACTTAAAAACTTAGTGATGATAGTGATCTGAAAATACCACATGATCTGAAAATACCACACGAGTTCTGATACCAACTTGATCCTTAAATATCAACAAACTCTTATATTAATTCAGCCAAAAGAATCCTTAGGTGCCAATTAGTTCATATGTGGATACTAAAACATCCGACCAGATTCGGGAAAATAAATGAAGATCGCTTGACTATTTGAAAAATATCATATGAATGTCTTATTTGTCCATAAACCCATAAATTGATGAATAACTTGAAATATAAATGAGATGTCACAATAAAATAAAATAAATCAAATACATATGCAATTGACATACATCATTGCATCTTCAAAGTCCCTTAAAATAGCATAAATGTTCTTCATCATCTCAAAATTCCAAATTACATTACAAAATAAGCTTACAAAACACATTTTTAAAGATTCTCTTAAACTCCACTGTTCAAATGCAGAAACAAAGTGCACCGTTGATTTTTTGGTGAAAAATCGTGCAAAATTGATATAAAATACTCGAACTTTCGTCAAGGTACTCCTCTACATGCTTTACGGTGTAGCCTCATATGCTATGTACCCTCGACATGCATTACGAGGGAAAAAACTGCATAGAAATGTGTGCACAAATCCCTTGGAATGTATGTCTACAGATTTGGGGTGCGCACCATTAAATAGGTGCAGGACCCTAACCAATTTCCACAACATTAGGATAGTATTAATTATAATTTGGTACATAGTTATAACTAACCAAGAGTAATGGAAAGTTGGTTAGCAGAGTTTGTTTAATTCATGCTAAAGTTGGCAGGTCGGGGGTTTCATTCCCACTGACCACCATATTTTGTATTTTTTTGTTGATATATATGATATATATTTACTATATATAACATATAAGTTTTAATAAAAAAAACTTCTCATGTGAATTCTTTGAAACCATATGTTGTTATAACAATATAATATATGGTTATTTAAACTCCTGCCGAAATATGTGTTGAGCTCCCTATTGTGGATAGGTGTTGGTCACATCCCATAACATATAACCTTAATCTACATATAAACTTAAGCTAGGGGACGAAGGCTACGCCCTCAACCCCTTTTAAACCCCAAATGGAACATTACCACAATTTAAAAAAAATGTGAAGCATACATAGGTTAAGAACTATATGGTGGTGTGTTGGTAATGAGGTTTTGTTAAGGCTTGGAGGCTATGGAGGTCATGGGTCGAACCCTATTGACTCCAAAAATTTTACACAAACTTAACCAGCATTAGCCAATGGGAAGTTTCCACGTGGATCTGGTTGAGGGTTTTCCTTGTAAATCTGTTGGATTCCCTCTTGGAAGTTTAGGGCTTGTTGTAGAGTTGATATGAGGCAGATCTACTGACGTTTAGTATTGGTTCATGTTTGAGGGATTTTGGTTGAGCTATGTTGCTGAAGTTATTAGTACATATAGAGGTTGTATCACAGTGAGGTTCTAGCACATGGTTTGAGGTACAGACTTGTGGTATAGTGTTTGAGGTATATGTGATCAGATCAGATTAGTTAATGAGTATACAATGACAGGTTTCTCAGTGACAGATTTGACAGACCAGGTTGTGACAGTGACATATATAGTTTCTAAATTTGGCACTTATATTTTAGGGAGGTTGGATGGGGCAAGGATAGGTGGTTGTATACACCTTCTGGTTCTAGCTGGAGAACATAAGAGGTTATAGCCTCCTTCTGGTTATATCCAGAGAATTGGGGAGTTGGAGCTTCCCTCAAGTTTTAGCATGGAAATAGGGGGTTGGAGCCTCCTTCCAATTGCAGCTGGAAAATAAAGGAAGTTGGTGCTTCCAATGAATGTAATTCTTAAAAACAAATAATACAAAAACATTATGTGGTTTTTTGCTGCATTGGGTTTCCATGTAAAAAATATTGGTGTACTATGTATGTGTATGATTGTTCATTTGTTCATGGTTTATTTACTCTGCACTTATTGGATGATAATTCTATATTGATCATAAATATAATAACACTTCCATATTGTGGTTAAAAGGATTAAAAATATATATTATTGATTCACCCCCCTCTCAGTAAACCAACAATTGGTATCAGAGCGAGGTTCCTTTAGAAATCAGTTTAACCATTGAAAGGTAGATCATGGAGAGAAACAATATATATATATATATATATATGGAATACCACATGTTGATGGACAAAAGCATGCATTCTAGAGAAAAAGGATGAAAACATATGTACATGCATAGGGATTTGAATTTTAGCAATCGGTTATAGATGGATACAAGGAACCAATAGTTCTACCAAAAAAATGACAACAGAAAGAAACTCAGTTGATCCAGATGTATGAGAGGAACAAAATGAATAACAGTCTGAATACAATAACAAAGATATATGAAGAATAAAAATAGATATCCAATGAACAATAACTTCTATTTAATAAATAAAATAGACTGAAATTGTAAAATTGTAGAACTGAAAACAACTTGCTTGAATGGTGGTAGTTATCTCTAAGAAGAGATGTGGCTGCTACGCGCATCCGTCTGAGAAGACTTATTACAATAAGGCTCCAGAGGCCTTTTTAACATTACTCATGATTTCTAAAACCCTAGACATCCAAAAACATAACCCTAGGAGATGAAACACCAAAATTTATGTGGGCCCTGATGGGTAAGTTGGTATCTCAACTTCCCAGGGTCGTAAATTTTGCATACAACCTCTGTTTTAGGTGTGTGATCATTGTTTGAAAGGTATTTTTGAGAACTACACATTATACTGTCAAAATCTGACTCTGTCTACAGTTTGATTGTGGCAAGCCAAAAAAAACATAGTTTAGGGCCCCAAAATGGCCCTGGAAGTATATAAAGATGTACTAACATGAAAACTTCCAAACTAATTCAGTTGAATTAGGTGGGAGGCCACAAATATCCATATGGAAGCTATGTATGGATTCAGATATCCCTGAAAGTGTAGAAACCACAATTACAAAGAATTACAAAAGAACATGTTGAACTAAAATTGTCAAAATGATCTAGTTGGAATAGGTGGGTGACCACCAATATCCACCTGGATCATTAGTCTAAAAAATTCAAAAACCACAAATGAACTTCTAAGTGGTATTTGTGATTCAGTATATACCAAACTTATACAGTGTAGCTCTGCTAAAGATATTTGGGACAAACTTCAAAATATTTATGAAGGAGATTCAAAAGTCAAAGAAGAAAAACTTCAAACTTACATAGGTCAATTCAAACAACTAAAGAAGAAGGAAGATGAGAATATTGTAGCTTACTTCTTACAATTTGATGAAATAGTGAATTCAATCATAGGATTGGGAGAATAAATTAAAGAATCTGTAATTGTTCAAAAGGTGCTAATATCCCTTCCAATGAGATTTGATCCTAAGATCTTAGCACTAGAAGAAAGAACAGATCTAGACTCAATAAGCATGGATGAACTACATGGAATCTTCATAGCCTATGAAATGAGAACTAAATAATAAAATCTAGGTATAAAATAATACACATTCAAAGCATCCAAAAGTTTTACACATAAAAAATACTCACTTTGATAGTGTCGCAAGTGTCGTCATTACAAGGTTCGCAAGTGTCGCTTTTTGCTCACAAGTGTCACAAGTGTTAAAGAAATCATACTGCCATGATGCCCATGTCATAGCTGTAAATGACATCAAGAGGACACTTGGCACATGTCAAACACTTGATTTGGAATAGGAGGAAAGGTTAACTGGGCTCATGAACCTTTTGCCATCTGAAAACACTCAAAAAACTAAGTTTTGGAGGAGAGCACTCCCCCTTACACTGTCTGGGAGCATTATAAAGCTCCTTTGGCCCTTTTGAGGGAGTGATGGTGTCTTTAGGGAGTGTTGGCGCCCCCCTTAAGCCTACTAGGGAGTGCTACAACGCTCTAATGGCCCTTTTGAGGGAGTGTTATCTATTTTAGGCAGTAGTTGAGTTGTTGAGATGAATGGGGGAAGGATATTTTAATTCTTAGAAGGAAGTTGAACTCGAATCCCTAGTCCAACCATGTTCTTAGGGAAGATCCTCAACTGAAGGAGGCAAATCCTCAACTTCCCCAAGGATATCTCAAATGGTTAAAGCCTCTCCAAGGCTATATAACCAAGCTTTCTAATGGTGAAAGGGGATTGAAAAGGGAGAATGACACCAAACTTATGATCTTATAAGTGGTGTTGGAACAGAGATATTTTGGAGGCAAGAGACCTATTATATCATAGGGAGCAATCAGTGAAGCTATCATCATTCGGATCGTGGATCGTTTGAACAAGGGATAGACAAGGAGGACTTGACGAAACTGTTGCAATTCATCTATGGTTGTAAGCAATGTTTTGTCCTCATTAATATAATTTGCTTGTCTTGTTTCTTTCTAATTCGTGTTCAATCTCACATGAATTTGTCTCTTTAGTATATAGACCTATTTCGGACTAATCTTGATAGAGTAGGAAGTGGTCGTACTTTGTTTGTCTACAGGGCTTATCAAAGAGCGAAAGTTTGGAGCTCAACTCGGAGCGTGCAGGGACAAACACCGGTAAAAGGTACCTGTTTTCTCCTTCCTCCTCACGCACTAGTCCACCTAGATCTAAAAGGAAGTCAGTGACCATGATAATCACTTTCTGTCTTAGAGTTAAGAGTCTAGCTCTTTGAGGAGATCTACCTGTCCGTAGGGAGATTTTCCTTCAACAGAAATTGGCAACTCAACTGGGGAATCGAATCGAAAATTTTGGTTTTGATTTTTTCTCATAGACCTTGTATTGTTATTTGATTGATTTCAGACCTTGTTCACCCCTTCATATCTGATTTCACTTGCTTATTGACTCTTTACCCCATCACACTCAGCCTGATTGTCAAAATTTGATTCAAATTTTGGGTTTTTGGACTCTTTTGTAAGTTTTTTGAGCCTGGTGCCCCCCTGCCCATGTTATAAGAGTTTCAACACTCCCTAAAAGTGTTAGATAGAGATTTATAATCCTCTGGTGGCCCTTATACCAGAGCGCCAACCCTTTTTTCCCCAAAATCTCTTAAAAAATTCCAATTTTTGGAGGTCCAAACCCTGTTTTCTCACTTGTTGGGCTGCTTTGTGATTCAATGATTCTTCCTTTGACCTTTGACATGCCTCATATTGAGAATTAAACACCTTTTTGTTCATATATTATGCCCTTCTTCCTTATTTTTGAGTTTTTGTTGTTCAGAGCCTAAAATCAATCTGTTGTTTTTTCTCTCCTATCTGAATGAGCGGGAACTCTAGTGAAGGACATCTGAAGTCTGTGACTCTTCTCACTTGGTTTTTTGAAGGTCATTGTTCTCTGAACACTTCATTTTTGTATGAATAGTTTGGTTTTTGCATTGTTATTTTTGTCTTCTGTTTGCTTCTTGCTTCAATCACAGCAAGAGGGTGTGTGTTGTGTGTTTGAAATCTGATCATACTTGTCTAAATATCCTTAATCTGAAAAGGTAGTTGATAGGAGAAGTTGTTTTGCATTGAATCAGTTATCATTCACATACAAACGAAAAAGATACATTTTAGTGCTTGATTTTCATATTAGAAGGCGTTTTTGAAAATGTTTTAGCCTTGCATTAGATTCGATTAAGAACCAATTGTTTGGGGACTTTTCATATTAGTGTTTGGAAGTGAAAACGACTCCTTCTCTTTCCCTTAAATAGGTGTTCATTGAAAAGAAATGATTTCTTATCATATTCTATGCATCTTTTTGGGCATTGAGTCTTCATTCTATTAGTTTCACTTTCGTACACCCTTTGAGTAAAGAACAACTATAAAATGAACGCTAATTAAAAACTATCTAGAACAATTTATTTTTTTAGGATCTTCCACCAACAGTAGAGTAGGGTTAGCACTTTGGATTAGGCTGTGAGTACAACTCTCCAAAGTTTTCAAAACAAACATTAGCATCCTGAGTTAGGGAGAGTAAAATCCAATTGTCGTATTGTTTTTCTGGGATCCCCCTCTCACACATGGGTTACACACGAGGTCACATTCGAGTGAGTTACGGAGATTATCCCTCCATGGCCCAACTGTTTGTAGTGGTAGGATCGTATATTGGGGGTCACTGGAAGGTATACCCATGATTATGTGTGGGAGCCTTTCAGGTTGATTTTGGACTTGTTATCCTGCCCATACGTTCTGACTGGACTATCGACTGTACCCGCCCAGGGGCTGACTATGAGTTGGTGAACTTAGTATCCACAATCTTTAGGTTCTCACACAAGGTGACGGTGAAGGGAAGTCTCACTGTACCTAGAATAGACGTTGGTAAAACTCACTCGGGCTCCTTGGAGGCTAAATCCACAATTACTGCGTGGAAGCTTGCACCAAGGCGTAAGTCCGTTAAGCAAGTCGCCATTGCAATTGATCCACCATATCCCAGCCCCTTCTCGACTTGATCACATGATGTTGGATTTCATCACCAACTAGTACAGTCATCGAGAGAAGTTTTGTCTGCTTGGTTGATTCCTAGATTTTATTAGCGCATGCTGTTTCTTTTTGTTAGTTGGCCCTATATTTTCAGTGTGTTTTGTTATTCTCCACGATTGATCCCGTAGACGATAAAGGTCTTCACCAATCACGTAGGATGCAAGGGTTTCCTCCGGAAGGCTATCAACCCTTACCTCCTAACCCTCCAGAAGACAACTACCGTAGAGAGGTAGAAAATCCATCTGATGTCGGAAGTGATATTGCTCCCCCGTTAGATAACCCAGAAGACGCTTTGGACACGGTTGAAAATCCCACCACGCCTGTGTTGGTAACTCCTCTTGAACCACTTTTGGTTCGTTTAGACTCCCTTGGGAACTTCATAGATGAAGAAGTCCCACGATTACCGGAGAGGATATTTACTGAAACATATATGAGATCCACAGAATCAATCTTTGGTGATGAGTATAGGACTCCTTTTCGTCCTAGCACCATAGTAGAAACCAATCCCACACTTGATCGTTCTGTATGGAGGACTTCATCAGGACGCGATCTTTATGAACATTTCGAATCTATTCGACAACCTTTTCATTCTCATGACCCTCCTAGTGAAACAAGACCATCCGGTCAAACCATGAATCACCCAGTCGATCAGGTTATTCACTCTACTGCCACACCATCACAAGTCCATCCTAATGTTGGACTCATCACCCCTACTCATCCCCAAAGCACTTCAATCTCTACCCCTGTTTCTAAAAGCTTTTACTCTACAGCTCAGCATGTTCCACACGATCCTGCTGGGACATATTCTCACCTGAGAATGCAGACCCCTACTGGCCAAACACAACTAGCTAGAGGGAAACCACCATCCAAATAACCATTTCCTCCTAGAGGACTACCTTTCCATGGAGGGCCTACCCCTCCCGGGGGACAGTCACTTTTCCATGCTCCTCCTGGAGGGAAACCTCCATTTGCCAGTTATACCCCAGTCGTAAATCCACCGCTGGCAGGGGGGTAGCCCCCGTTTGCTGGAAACCCCTCACAATCCTGGGGAGCATCCTCAGGAGGCACTTTTACTCAACCCCACGTTGGGGGGAACTTATATAATAACCCACTAGGGGGAGTATCCAATCCTGTTCCTCCCTGAACATCTTACGGGCAATCTTATCTGGGCAGTATCCAAAATACCAACTGGAGTTCTCTGGGACCACAGTATTTTCCTCCTCATGGGCCTCATGTGTATCTGCTTCCGGGATCTAATCCTTACCATTCTCAAGACCAAAATGTTTATCCTACCCACAGGAAAATAAATCACCCGGCCTATAATGTTCAGAACCCACCGGGTTATGCCCATGTTTCTCATGCACCATTGAATCCTACTTATCTTGGCCAGCAACAACTGTATGTAGGAGGACCTACTGGTTACAACTATCCATCGAACCCAGTCTATGGTCCTACTAGTGTTCCGATGCCGCACCAGTATCATTCACACATTAACCGACATATACCTTTCCTTGTGACTCTGGATCTCCCAGACTTGTCTCGGTTAACTAATGATCCTATTTCTCATTCACCGGTTTGGCCAGTCATTCCATCTAAACTTCCTTCTGATATTCCAAAATTTGACGGAAACCCTGGCGAAGATCCAAACAACCATGTGATGACTTTCCATTTGTGGTGTTCATCGAACTCCCTCATGGATGATTTTGTACGTTTGCGTCTTTTCCAGCGGACACTTACTGGTTCGGAAGCAAATTGGTATATCGAACTACCACATGCTTCTTTTCATGACTTCAATTCCCTTGCCATGTCTTTCCTCATGCACTTTCAACTGCCTATTCTCTACGAGACAAGTACTGAACTCTTGACCTCCCTTCGTCAAACTAACTCTGTGCATATATCTGACCATATTCATGAGTGGAGGCAATGACGAAGGATGATCAAGGCAATCATTCCTGACATGCTCTTGGCAGAATGGTTTACTAAATCACTGTTACCCCCAATCGCTCGCGATGTCACTATGGGTGGTGCAGTCATAGAGGAACAAGCCATTTCTTGGGCTCAGTATTTAGATTTGGTTTATTCCCAATCTATTACTTTGTATGATTTTCTTTTGAATGCTTCTCGAGCTAATACTGATCCTTCTAAGCCATCATCCTCATCTCATGCAGATGGTGTTATCGGTACCGTCAAAACTCAATCTTTCTTCAAGTCGACTACACCCTCCTCTACCTCCCCCCAAACTTAGATCTCTAAGGTGAATGCAGTTCAATATTCCCCTTCACAACAATCTGGAGGTAAGAAGAAGACAAAGAATAAATGAAAAAATAATAATGAACAACCCAAAAATCAAACACCTGCTACTGAAATGCAACCACAACGGAAACTAAAATTCCCGTGTATCATTTGTGGTGATGATCACTACACTCGAGATTTTCCACTTCGCAATGAAGTGGCCAAAATTTTCCAAGGGAAGTCACAACCCGCTGTGCTTACTCAACCTTTTCCACAGTAGCAATCCATGGTTGCTCAAACCCCCTCTACTAGGGGCAGTTCTAGCGATCCTAATGATGAGGCCTCGTAGAGTGCACATATTTATATGTTTAATGGGATTAATTTGACCACTCACTCTAAGACCTATGACACACCAGGTAACCCTGACAAAGGAAAAGACACTAACGGTGTCGACACTTTACCGGATCCATCATGATCCTCTATTAGTCTTCCATTGGTTAATCCTCCATCTGGACCACTTTAGATTGAGAAACCCACGTTTGACTCTATCTTACATCCTCCTAAGAGGATTATCTGTAAATCTACCTTTAATCCTAGTTCATGTGATGCCCAAAACTACAACATTGTTGAAGATTTGGCTCAAGCACCGTGTGCTATGTCTGCATTAGAATTTCTACAACACTACCCCAGTCAACGTAGAATTCTCTTGACTACTCTTGGCACAGTTGATCCTGAGTCATCCAATCAGATCATGTTTAACTTGGATAATTATGCGTCTCGACTCTCCCACGAACTTGTTTTCCAAGTTGATGTTATTGTTCACATTCAACAAATCCATCGAACTATTCTGGATGAGGGAGCCTCAACTTGTGTCATGTCTTTAGCATGTTGGAAAGGTTAAAAATCACCAGCACTCAATAAATCCCCAACGATGTTACGCGCCTTCGATGGGTGAGGTTTTCATCCCCATGGGCTTTTACAGTCCCTGCCCATCCAATTGGGTGGAAAAACCATTACTGTTGATGTCGAGGTGGTCGATGCTCTCCTCGATTACAACTTGTTACTTGGAAGAAGTTGGTTTTATGCTATGACTGCCATTGCATCGTCAATCTTTCGATGTGTACAATTTCCTCACCAGGGAAAAATTGTCACTGTTGATTAGTTGGATTTCTGCATGACCGATGCTTGCATTTCCGCTACCAACAATATTCCTTTCTTTGGAGACCACAAGATCACATATGAAATTGTTGGTGTTGGCTTACTGAAAGACTCTATCCTCATGGGTACCTTCCCTACACCACTTCCACTGACTACACATCACATTGCCACCGTCGATATGATTTCGACTGCGACTTATCAATCTTTGGGATCATATGACCCTCGGATTGTACCTTGTCCACTGGAATTCGATGCACTAAGTGACACTGTGCCACTTAGTCCAGCCGAAACGTCATATGTTTCTACCCAATCCGCTTCTCCCTCATCAAATGACCAACATCTATTGGCGCCTAAATTTTCCTCGATGCAATCACGATCCTTGTCGTCTGCGATCGACTACATTTCCCCAAATTTTCCTTCGGATGCATCTATTCCGAAAATGTTTCGCATTGCCAAGTTACCTCAGGATAATAATTGTCACCGATCCTCTTTTCTTCCCCCTCGTGAAGAAATTTAGGAAGCTATACCGTCTATCTCCCCTCCTGGTGTTGATTTTTCATCATCTCCCATGCTTTCAACTTCCGACGATTTGGATTCGGTAGTGGACATGGTGATCTCTTCGATAGGATTATTGGAGCCTGATCTCCTTACTCCTATCGTGACCCTCGACATGTGGTCCTTCCCAAGTGATTATGTTCCATCCAACGAAGATATCCTAGAGGCCATGACCACATTTTATCCATTGACATGGTACCCTTCTAGAGAATTATCCTCTTGGAAGCCATGATTCGGACGAAACCATGAGCATAGTTTCTGTTCTTTGTGGAAAGCTCATTAAAAAATGAAATAGAGGCCCTGAGCATAGTTCTTTTCCTGTGTCAAGCTCGTTAAAACATGAATAAATCACATCTCTTGAACCTTCTTTTCATCCACCCTTCTCCTTTTTCTCCTATCCTAGAGAAATCGGTGACGACCTTAGAGCCGGTGAATGAATTGAAGCTTGGAGGGAATGTCTCCATTCTTTTTCGATCATTCTGGAGCTAAGTCACCATCTTTTAAGATGGGGGCATACCGAGCTTAGTCTTTGTTCTTTATCATGCTCGTAAATACATGAGAATGCATCTGGGTAGAATTTTATCTCTTTTTCGGACCTGTATGGATACACAAAAAAGGAACCCCCTGGAGTCTCCTTTAAGCTCTTTTCAGACTCTCTAAACATGAAAAGATTGTCGAGTGATATTGCTTCCTTTCCCACTCATTAAACGATCTGAAAGGGTATCTTTCAAGTGATAATTTATCTCTTTTTCAGCCTCGCGAGACTAACATTATGAAAAGGACCACATTGGAGTCATCTTTAAGTTCTTTTCAGACAATCTAAAGATGAAAATCTTACCAAGCAACCTTGTTCTCTTCATGCTCATTAACGTATTTGAAGAAAATGTCTGTTGAGCAATAGTTTATCTCTTTTTCGGTCTCGTCAGACTACTTTACGAAAAAGGAACTGAGAGAGTTCTCTTTTAAGTGTTTTTCCAGACTCCATAATCATGAAAAACCTTCGAGTTTTTTGTCTTTGGAATCACTAAAATAAACATCGACAGACCCATGTGGGACCGAACCCTTACTTCTTCTAGTTCGTTAAACAAAGGAAGAGGAACTTACCGAAGGTGAGTTATATTGAGCATGTGTTACCCTCCTCGAACTCGTTAAATTAAAAAGAGGTAATCGTCTATCTAGATGGGGGAAAATTTGAAAGAAGCAAGCCAAGCAGTCTCTTGAGAACATTACTAAGTAATTCTTAGAGTCTCCCTTGAACACGACACTTTGTCTTTTGCACGCGTTATAATCCGTTGAACCTCTGCACTGAGCCAATCCTTTGAGTTTCTTTCACTCATTTGGGTCGCCTGACGTAAGTCACAGCATCCACTGCATCATCAAGTTTTGGTCCATGTCATGTTTCTGCTATTGTGCCTCAGTGTTCAAGGGAAGTATCCGCCTCGAGAGTTAGCCATCACAAATATCTTGTCTCAATACTTGTGTCAGTCCATGTTCATTTGATCTTCCAATTACATCTCTATGTCCGTTTCATGTCGTTGATGGGGGATACATCAAGGCCCTCTTTCGACGAGTCTATTCCTGTTGACTTCAACACATTATCCAGGAACTAGACTTAGAAATCAGTTAGTACTTTGGGACCTACATGCCTCAATGGCAGGCCTCCTCATGTCCGATAGTGGGTTTACATCACTGACCTCTGATCGGATGATTCCATGGATGTTCAATTCCATCTCATCCATTCACATTCGTTGGAATGTACTAGGGTACCTTGGGAATCATTGACATTAATGGTGATCTCCCTCGCGCTTGTGAACAGTTTACATCATTGATCGGTAATCAAGTGGTTTCTTCCATGTTCGACATCAGGACATCTATTCACATGGTTAGATTCATACTATATCGGGATCGGTAAGAAGACCCTGGGTTGAGTGATCACTTTGATATGTACTTTGCCCAGGTTGCGAAGGAGTTTCTTTTGAACAAAGACACATATACTGTTACATACATCCACTTTGTATTGGTCGTGGCTATGTCTTGTCATCTCATAGATCCATTGTGTATTCTTCATGGCTACGATCAGTTCAGGTCATCAGAGTATAGATCCACACTGTATCCTCGGTGGCTATACCTTTTTATCAATACAATTATGGATCCGCAATGTATTTTATGGTGGCCATATCTTGCAGGTCTTGATCAGCCAAGCATAGGTATGCCTGCTTTGGGTTTGGAACATGTCATAATATTTGTTGGATGTTTGTGTGCAGCTTCTGTCAAGTTCTCCGAGTCTATACCCTTGATTGAAAGTCTACAAAGCATTTCAGTTATCAGTTCTCATCTTCTAACTTCATAATTTGGGGGGCAATCCGTTACACATAAAAAATACTCACTTTGATAGTGTCGCAAGTGTCATCATTACAAGGTTCACAAGTGTCACTTTTTGCTCACAAGTGTCACAAGTGTTAAAGAAAGCATACTGCCATGATGCCCATGTCGCACCTGTAAACAACATCAAGAGGACACTTGTCACATGTCAAACACTTGATTTGGAAGAGGAGGAAAGGTTAACTGGGCTCATGAACCTTTTGTCATCTGAAAACACTCAAAAAACTAAGTTTTGGAGGAGAGCGCTCCCCTATACCTCTTCTTGGAGCATTGGTGCTCCCCCTTACACTATCTGGGAGTGTTATAAAGCTCCTTTGGCCCTTTTGAGGGAGTGCTTGTGTCTTTAGGGAGTGATGGAACCCCCCTTAAGCCTACTGGGGAGCGCTACAACGCTCCGATGGCCCTTTTGAGGGAGCGCTATCTATTTTAGGTAGCAGTTGAGTTGTTGAGATAAATGGGGGAAGGATCTTTTCATTCTTAGAAGGCAGTTGAGCTCGAATCCCTAGTCCATCCATGTTCTTAGGGCATATCCTCAACTGAAAGAGGAAAATTCTCAACTTCCCCAAGGATATCTCAAGTGGTTAAAGCCTCTCCAAGGCTATATAAGCAAGCTTTCTAATGGTGAAAGGGGACTGAAAAGGGAGAATGACACCAAACTTATGATCTTATATGTGGTGCTGGAACAAAGATATTTTGGAGGCAAGAGACCTATGATCTCATAGGGATCAATCAGTGAAGCTATCATCATTCGGATCGTGGATCTTTTGAACAAGGGATAGACAAGGAGGACTTGATGAAACTGCTGCAATTCATCTATGGATGTAAGCAATGTTTTGTCCTCATTAATATAATTTGCTTGGCCTGTTTCTTTCTAATTTGTGTTCATTCTCACATGAATTTTTTTATTTAGTAGATAGACCTATTTTGGACTAATCTTGATAGAGTAGGAAGTGGCCGTACTTTGTTTGTCTACAGGGCTTATCGAAGAGCGAAAGATTGGAGCTCAACTCGGAGCATGCAAGGACAAACAATGGTAAAAGGTACATTTTTTCTCCTTCCTCCTCACACACTAGTCCACCTAGATCTAAAAGGAAGTCAGTGACCATGATAAGCACTTTCTATCTTAGAGTTAAGAGTCTATCTCTTTGAGGAGATCTACCTGTCCGCAAGGAGATTTTCCTTCAACAAAAAGGTCAAAGCAAAAGGGCAAGAAAAAAAAAAAATATAGCAACAACAGTGACATCTCGGAATACGATGAAGAAGTCACCAACTTTGTCAGAATATTGAAAAAGGGAACCGACAATAGATATAAAGGTAAGCTTCCATTGATTTGTTTTAATTTTGATGGTATTGGTCACTTTTCTAAAAAATGTCCTCATAAGAAAAATAAAAGAAATTCTGAAGATGATTCAAATAGCAAACAAACATATAAAGGAAAAAGAACCAAAAAGAAAGTCTTCAAGAAACTTTTATGCACCAAATAAGACAACTCTTCATCAGATGCAGATGAAGTCAATAAAAGTGAGATAGAAATATTTATATTCATGGTAATAGAATATTCCAATAAAGAAGACATTGAATGATCCAGGTGGATATTGGTGGCCACCCACCTATTCCAACTGGCTCCTCTTGTCCATTTTTTATTCAACATGCTCTTTTGTACTTCTTTGTAATTGTGGGTTCTACACTTCTACGGTTGTCTAAAGCACTAAAAATATTCCATGTGGATACTGGTGGCCTCTCACATAATCCAACTGGATTATTTTGTATGTTTTCATGTCATCACATCGTGATGTACTTCTAGGGTCTTTTTGGAGGCCTAAACAGTACTTTTTGTGGTTCTCCATAGTCAAACTATAGATGGAGTCAAATTTTGATGGTGTAATGTGTAGTTCTCTTAAATACCTTTCCAACAGTCTATCATGTGCCTAAAACGGAGGTCGTATGAAAACGTTATGAATCTGGGAAGTTGAGGTACCAACTTACCCATAGGGGCCCACATAACTTTTGGTGTTTCACCTCCTAGGGTTAGGTTTTTGGATGTATATGGTTTTGGCATTCATGAGTAATATCAAAAAGGCCTCTAGAGCCTCATTGTAATCATTATTCTCAAACAAATGCGCGTAGCAACCACATCTCTTCTCAAAGATAACTACCACCATTCGAGAAAGTGTTTTAGTTATGTAGTTTTACAGTTTCATCCTATTTCATTTATTCAATAGAAGATATTGTTCACTTGATATCTACGTTATTCTTCATATATTTTTGTTTATTGTATTCATTTTTTTAATCTGTTTGTTCCACTCCTAAATATGGATCAGTGGTATCAAAGTGGTCTACTCTTCATTTATTTTTCTTTTTGCATGTCCCTAACAAGATCTGGGTACCAGAAGTTAGGACTCAAACCAATCGAGTCGTTGCAATATCGGTCACACCGAGCCTGAAAACAACCCATGGGGGAAGAAAATAAATATGATGGAGCAGTAGATCCTATTAAAATGTTGCTCAAGGAAGCCCTCACATGACAAAGGAATGAAATGATGGACAAATTTGTGTAGATCCTTCAACGAATTCCCACAGGAGAAGCATCTTCATCAAGTGGCCATGAAATCCCCTTCAAGGTACAGGTAAATTTTGATATTCCATTATTTGAAGGACTGATATATGTAGATGTTGTATATAAATGGTTGAATATGCTTGAAGGGTATTTTTTGGTCCACAATTTTTTCAATAGGGAAAAGATTACTTTTTCACTCCTCAAGGTCATCCCCCATGTTAAGGATTGGTGGGATACTTACTCTGAACAAAGGGTCATAGAGGAATCTGCAATATTTGTGGTGTCCCCTACATGGTATTCCTTCTAGGATGCCATTAAATAAAAGTACTACCCTGTTGGAAGCTATGAGGACCAATGCACCAGATGGACCACCTTGTATCAAGAAAGGGACCAGGTAGTACCAGATTTGACCAATATTTTCCATACCCTACACAATAAATTGGGTATCAAAGACTATGAGCGTCATCTGGTGCTCAAAGACTGTGGTTGTTTTCATAGATACATTCAAATAGAAATGGAGTTTCTGTACATCTCCTCATTGGGCATGACTTATAGATACACTGTCAAGATCGAGCATAAATTTAAGTAGAACATGCGAGAGTTTGGATCTGCAAACTCCTCATAGCTAAAGTAGGGAAAAGGTGGCCCCAAACCACAAAGCAAGGGACCAAGCCAAGATGTATGCTCTCATTAAAACCATTCCAAGCCGCAACACAAGAAGAAAAATGAGAAGACAAAGAAGGACACAGGAAAATGGTGTGAGTACCATAAAATCCCTTGGCACAACACTGAAGAATGTCGCTCCAAGTAGTTACTCGTGGTTGAGCTGAAGGCTTTCGGGTCAAAGGCCAATTATGATTCTGAATCAAATCCTGAAGGAGGAAAGTGGATTATCATTTTTGAACCCAGTGTCGTTGTCGCTACCACCAAAGTCTAGCCAAGCAAACCAGAAGAACCAGAGGAAAGGGAATGCCTCTTTCACTCACAGATGTGGGTAAAGGGGGATCCGCTTCATTTCATTGTCCATAGCGGCAGTCATAAGAACCTGATTTCAGTAGAGGTCATCAAGTGGTAGGAAATTCCAACGACACTGCACCCGCAACCCTACACCATCAACTGGATTCACCAAGGAATAGATCTTTGTGTCAGCCAACAGTTTCACCTACCCTATGGCATCAAGTCTTTCAAAGATGAGGTATTGTGTGATATTACTCCCATTGAATTTTATGATGTTCTTTTAGGACAACCATATTTTTTTAAACATCATGTTGTATATGATTCTAGACCCTACAATGTTATTATTACTTTGGTTATACAATTGTACAAGATACTAGAGGTAGCGTCACCTACCGCTATTTCTTTAATCTATACCAAGCAATTAAGTAAGGTCATTTTACAGGCTGGGAATTTCATCTTCTTTGTCATCCATGATCATAGTAAGAAGAAGGTTGTTGCCACATCTGTGGCCTCTACATAGAGCCTCTCTTTGCAGCAGAAGAAAGTGGACGGGATCATGGAAGAATACAGAGACAT
Source organism: Picea engelmannii (assembly GCA_009831015.1). Taxonomy (NCBI): domain Eukaryota; kingdom Viridiplantae; phylum Streptophyta; class Pinopsida; order Pinales; family Pinaceae; genus Picea; species Picea engelmannii. Next base: position 285,750 of record ML804720.1, read on the forward strand.
CTTCTCATCACCCATCGGGGTACTGACGCACTGCCAAGTCAAGCATCCAATTGATCTAGCCCCTGGTGAACCTCTACCTAATGGACCATTATATCATCGCTTGTTGATGGAAAATGACAAAATCAAGTGTCAGATCCAAGAGATTCTTCAAAAGGGGAACATCAGACCCAACTCCTCCCCTTGCAGAAGCCTAATTTTACTGGTGGAGAAGAAGGACGGGACTTGTTGACTCTACATTGATTATAGAGCCTTCAAAAAAATCACAGTTAGGAACCGACACCCCATTCTTAGGATTGATTACCTTCTTGACCAACTCAAGGGGGCAAAGTTCTTTAGAAATATTGACCTAAATTATTGCTACCATCAGGTTCCCATCGAACCAACTGATGTATGGAAGGTGACCTTCAAATATAAAGAAGGTCTCTTCGAATGGTTGGTCATTCCCTTTGGCTTAAAAAATGTGTAGTATACCTAGGGAGTTAATATGGGGTACCTAGGGAGGTACCCAATTGGAATGTGGTTATGTAATATTAGTGGAAGTGATTTAATATAGGATAATGTGGTCATTCAATGTAAGGTGGACTAGGTCCACTATATTAATAAAGGCCCATTATGGTAGTTAGATGTAATAAATGTGAGAAGGATCTCTAGAAGGTTTCTAGGAGATAGAGAGAGATATATAAAGAAGTGTAAGCAGTGTAATGAAGTGGAGTGAATAATATTATGAATGTATCAAGCATTGCTTGAGAAGTGTTATTCTTCCTTAAGGATTAATATATTTACCCTACCTCAAGGGTTTTCTCTATTTCTTGTGTTCATTATTTGGTGAATGGTTTGGATTATTCTTGTTGATATTATGGGTTTATTTTGAGATTTATCTCTATATCTATTCAGGTACAAGTGGTATCAGGTCACTTTCCTTGGCCAATGAAGGGAAGAATTTTTTGCTCTTTTTGCATATTTGTTTTTCTAGGGAAGAAAGAGGGAGGCGCACTTCAGGTTCATATATGAAATGTTGTAAATCGAATTTGTCCAAAAAAATTGGATATTTGAATTCCTCTCAGAAAAATACCCAATTTCAAAAAAAACATCGGTTGAAATGGAGTCCGCAAAGTAAAGTTATGAGCATTTTAAATTCAGTAGTTTTTCAAGGTTTTTCCAGAAAAAGCTGCGATTTTTTGTAGTGATTTATTTTTAAAACCCTTGTTCTATTTTTGGGGTTTTTCATAGCAATATGTATTTTACAGGGAAATGTGATGGATCTAGTATTGAAGCATTCATTAAATAAATAAATTCAGCATGGGAATAGAATTGGCCCCATTGGGTAGCTCACAAGTTACAAGGTCATGTTGCCATTTGGTGGAAATCACTTGATTATAAGGAGATGATGACACTCTCCAATGAAGAATTTGAAAAAATATTGTTAGATAGGTGGTCTCATGGAAAAATAAGGATACAGAGAGCACCAAGGGTTTATTTTCATGTGGAAAATCTATATTACAAGTTCATGTTTGTATTCATAAATAAAATGTCATTATTTCTATTAACCCTAGCTGCAAACAAAATTTTATCAATATTTAGTTGGTTAATAAATTTCAAATTCCGGCAAAGAATATTCAAAGCACACAGGTTGTAGGTGAACATGTTAAAATTTTTAAATATTTGAAGCTTAGTATGGATAAATATGTGTTGCATGCATATTTTGAACCTCTAGATATGGGTAATGAAGACATTGTTTTGGGGTATCCTTGAATAGAATCAGTGGGTACCATTAATATTAATGTGAAAAAGAAGTTTCTAAAGATTTGGTACAAGAAAAATAAAATTACATTGCAGGATATGTCTCTTAGTAAGAAATTTGGGCCCATGGAAGCTAGCAAAGAAGCTATTGTCGAGTCTAAAGTTGAATCAGAGGTAGAGTCTACAGAAGGAGATAAAGAAAAACTACAAGAAGGACATAATGAGGAAGATAAGGAGGTCATTAAATCATAGGCACAAAGTGTTGCATATTTGAAGAAAAAAGAACAGATTCCTAAAGTTGTTGTATATCGCCATCCACATCATATAGAGACACAACAATCATCAAGGCAAGGTCGTGTGCATCAACACATTTATGCACCAGTAGGGCACCAGGAAAGAAACCGATCAAGAGGTGCATGGAGGACTACTGACACTACGAGAAGAGCTCGGGATACAAAAACAATTCCATGGAAAACCCGACATGATGCAAAGCAATATCAGGGTGGCAAGGAAACAGATGGACATCATGTTTGACTTCCATTGGGATGGATGCATGTTCTTACTTGGTACCAGTTGGCTACATTTCTGAGTTGGTCATATTATATGGTTTCTTCTCATGTTTCAAGGACGAAACATGTGAAGGGGGATGGAATGCAGTATACCTAGGGAGGTAATATGGGGTACCTAGGGAGGTACCCAATGGGAATGTGGTTATGTATTATTAGTGGAAGTGATTTAATATAGGATAATGTGTTCATTCAATGTAAGGTGGAATAGGTCCACTATATTAATAAAGGCCCACTATGGTAGTTAGATGTAATAAATGTGAGAAGTCTCTCTAGAAGGTTCCTAGGAGATAGAGAGAGCTATATAAAGAAGTGTAAGCAATGTAATTAAGGGGAGTGAAGAATATTGTTAATATATCAAGCATTTCTTGAGGAGCGTCATCCTTCCTTAAGGATTAATATATGGTGTTACCCTACCTCAAGGGTTTTCTCTATTTCTTTTGTTCAGTATTTGGTGAATGGTTTGGATTATTCTTGTTGATATTATGGGTTTATTTTGAGATTTATCTCTAGATATATTCAAATACTTAAAAAAATGCACCAACCACTTTCATGAGGTTGATGGATGATGTATTGAGACCCTTCACCAACTCCTTTATGGTATCATATTTGGATGGCATCCTCATCTTCAGCAGAACTTGGGAAGAGCACATGCGACATATTCAACAGGTTTTGAGCACTTTGCAACAACACAAGCTATATGCCAACTTGGAAAAATTCTCTTTTGGGATGAACAGGGTTCAATACTTGGGCTACATTGTTGATGAGCATGGGGTACATGTTGATCCATATAAGATCCAAGTCATATGTTACTGGACAACCCCGACCACATTAATCGAGCTTTGGAGCTTCTTGGGACTGGGAAACCTCTACCGACGGTTCGTGCTAGGATTCTCCCATATTGCATGGGCCCTCAGTCAGCTGACCAAGGGAAGTTCCATGGAAAATTTTGTGTGGGGGAGGGAACAACAATGAGCATTCAATGATATGAAGAATTTCTTTTTCTCAACTCCAGTACTCTCCTATCTCAATCTGAATCAACCATTTGAGATTGAGACTGATGCATCTGACTATGTTGTAGGCACAGTTCTCACCTAGCATGATCATCCAGTGGCATACCATAGTGAGACACTCTCAGATACTATCTGGAAATACCCCACCTATGAAAAGTAAATGTATTCCATTGTACAAGTCTATCGTCAATGGAAACATTACATTCTGGGAAAGGAGACGATCATCCACATTGATCACAAGCCTATGTAGTTCATATAGACACAGGGGAAATTCCAGAATGACCGTCATCATAAGTGTTCCACCTACCTGTATAATTTACATATCAACATCAAGTATAAGACAGGGATCTCAAATATTTTCACGGAATACCTCATTCGACCTCCTATGGATGCACTCACCATTGTGCTCCATTCCTGTGGGCATGAGGCATCTGAGTGGCCCCAACTTTATCAACAACATCCGGACTTCACCACCACCTATCAAATCTTAGGTACAGGCACGAATGTCATCGATTTTCACATTCAAGATGAGCTATTATGCCATCTAGGCCATATATGTGTTCCTACAAGCGAGTGTGCAAAGATGATTTGGGAATCCCACTACAGTCAGATGACAAGATATTTTGGCGTGGAGAAAACTGTGGTCATTCTTCAGAAACATTTTTATTGGCCAAAAATTTGAAAACAAGTATATCGAATCTTTCACTGCATGTTTCATTACCAAGCCAACCATCAAGAAGCAAGGCTTATACACCCCTCTTCCTACTCCTGAGAAACCTTGGGAATCCATCTCAATGGATTACATGTACGACCTTCCGTCCACTAAGAAAGGAAATGACTATGTATTTGTGGTAGTTGATTGGTTTTCAAAGATGGCCATCCTCACATCATGCAAGAAGAATATCATAGCGATTGTTACTACCAATCTCTTCTTTGAATGAGTGTATGTCCATTTTTTGGATACCACAGACCATCATCTCTGATTGGGACAACAGGTTGCTCAGCACATTTTGGTTGAGTCTCTATTCACTGTTGGACAACAATCCCATTAAATCCACTACTTTCTACCCCCAAACAGATGGCCAAACAGAGCTCATCAATCAGATGATTGTGCACATCCTGCACATGTACAACTCTAAGAATCCATGTACATGGGATGAGAGTCTCCCCTATGTTCAACATGGTTACAACGGGTCTCTCCATAGATCCACCGACCATAGCCCATTTCAGGTGGGGCCGGGATTCCAACCCTTGAGTCCCATTGATGTTTCACTACAATTTCCACCACACATACAAACTCTTCCCATGTCCAGTCTGTGACCGACAAAGCCACCAGATTCATTGAGTGGATTCATCACATCCTCCAATAGGTCTAGGAGATTTTTCAGAAATCCAATGCTAAGTACAAGCAACATCATGATCAACATAGGGTATCACACTAGTTTTAGGTTGGCGACAAAGTCTAGTTACATTTGCAGAAGGAGTGTCTCACAGGACCCCATCGAAATCTCTTCCCACTTTGCTATAGTCCTTACACTATCACCAAGGCTGTGGGTAGCAATTATTTTGAGATCAACACTCCACCCTTCCTTGGTCTGCACCGAGTGTTTAATGTGGACCTCCTTTGACCATATTTTCCACCATTATTGGACACCTCAGAGATCATAGAACAACAGACACCAATAGAGCTCAACCCTGATTGCATGGAACAAGCATCCACTGATCAAATAGTGGACACATAGTTCAAGGGCACTCGCCAGCAGAGGATCCATATTTATCGGGTTGTCAAGGTAGGGCAACTCCTACACCAACGCAAGTAGCTCACCCGAGGCCAAATCCAGCAAAATTTTCCACATCTGATGGGGGAACTCAATGCAATGGGGACTATTTTTTCCTAAGGGGGGAGGATTGATCCAGGTGGATATTGGTGGCCACCCACCTATTCCAACTGGCTCCTCTTGTCCATTTTTTGTTCAACACGTTCTTTTATACTTCTTCGTCATTATGGGTTCTACACTTTTGGGGTTGTCTAAATCCCTACACATATTCCAAGTGGATACTGGTGGCCTCTCGCCTAATCCAACTGGCTTGTTTTGTATGTTTTCATGTCAGCACATCTTGTTGTACTTCCAGGGTCGTTTTGAAGGCCTAAAAAGTGTTTTTTGTGGCTTTCCAGAGTCAACCAATAGACGGAGTCAGATTTTGACAGTGTAATGTGTACTTCTTTGAAATATCTTTCCAATAGGCTATCATACGCCTAAAACGAAGGTTGTATGCAAAAGTTACAACCTCGGGAAGTTGAGGTACCAACTTACCCATACAGGCCCACATAACTTTTGGTGTTTCACCTCCTAGGGTTAGGTTTTTGGATGTCTAGGTTTTTGGAATTCATGAGTAATATCAAAAAGGCCTCTTGAGCCTCATTGTAATCATTTTTCTCAGATGAATGTGCGTAGAAACCACATCTCTTCTCAGAGATAGCTACCACCATTCAAGCAAGTGTTTCAGTTCTGTAGTTTTACAGTTTCAACCTATTTCATTTATTTAATAGAAGATCTTGTTAAACTGGATATTTGTGTTATTCTTCATATCTCTTTGTTTATTGTATTTAGTATGTTAATCAGTTCGTTCTTCTCCTAAATCCAGATCACCGAAGAATGATATGAAGAGGTAGAAGTTGACTACCGAGAAGAATTGTCGAGTGTTATAGAAGTTATAAAAAGAGAAAAGAAGAAAAACAAGAAGCTCCAAGAAGAACTAGACAAGAAAAAAGACACTCAAGAACTAGATCATATGATCATGGAATTGAAGGTTCAAATAGAAGAAAATAAAATAATTGAAGAAGCACAAAGAATAGTTAAAATAAATAGACAGGATCATTGAAAATTTGGAAATAGAGATTGTCACATTGAGAAAGGATCTTCAAAAGAAAAATATCCAGAACAACTCAAAAGTTTTGGATGCCATTAACAGTAGTCAAAGGCCTAATCACATCAAGTCCATACTTGGATACAATCAGACAGAAAAGGGATCAGGATCCAAAATGACAGATCAAGAAACAAATCCAAAACTCTATGCAGAAATAGTCAGAGGGGATAGGAAGTTCTATAAGGAAGATCACAGGGACACTCATCCACTGAGAAGATTTAGATTTTAGAATCAACGATAGTCAGAAAAAAATAGGACTCTAGAAGAAGAAGGATTCAAAAGAGTAACTCCTTTCAAAATATCTTCAACTCCCAGGTATCAAACTATCTTTTTTGGTTTATGTTATGTATGCAATAATTTTGGACATAAAGTTGTAAATTGCAGAGCTAATAGAAGGATCAGAAACAAGTTTGAAATTCATACACAAAATTGTTATCCAAGAAGGCCTAGTGAAACACAAAGAAGATGCTACAACAAGTTTGAATCATTGAGCACTGAAGTGGATGCTACAGGTGCAAAAAATTTGGACACATGACCAAAGATTGTAGAATGACAGTCCCTCCTAGAGAATCACATTAGAATAAAAACAACAATAAATAGGAACCTTAGAAGAGAACATGGATAAGAAAGTAGAATCAATATAGAAATGAAGAATTTACACTCGATCTACAAGCTAAGCATAAGAAACGTGGTTGGTATGTTGACAGTCGTTGCTCAAAGCATATGAAAGGTGATGAAGATAGTTTTCTAACATTGAGAAAGGAAAGAGATGGATCAATCTCCTTTGGAAATGGCAACTCAGCTAGAATCATTAGAAAGGGCATAGTCAGAATTGGAAACAAGGATACCAAGGCAGAAAATGTTCGACTAGTGGAAGATATGAAACATAATCTTCTAAGTGTAATTCAAATGTGTGACCAAGGTCACAATATTATGTTCGATTCACAAAAATGTGAGATAAGGAAAGAAGGTTTAGGAAAATTGGTTGCAACAATTGTAAGAACTTCAAGAAACATATATGTATTAAGTGAAATTGGAAATGAAAAGTGTTTTCTAGGGAAGGAAGATGAAGTTTGTCTATGGAACAGAATAATGGGTCACATAAACTTCGATACCCTTGTCAAAATCAACAAAAATGAAGCAGTCGGAGAAATACCCCATATTATGAAGCCAACCAACACTTTATGCAAGCATTATCAACAATGAAAACAAACAAAGACTAGGTTCAAATCAAAGGAATACTCAACGATAAGACCACTGGAAATTGTGCATATTGATCTAGTTGGACCAACTAGAACAAAGGGTTTAAAAGGTGAGAAATATTTTATGTTATTGGTTGATGATTATACAAGAATGATTGCAGTTTATTTTCTGAGGAATAATTCAGAAGAATTTGAAAACTTCAATGTATACAAGGAAATGGTTGAAAATGAAATGGATTCAAAAATCAAATGTTTGATATTTGATAATGGAGTAGAGTTTACTTGAAAGGAATTTATGGATCTATGCAACAAGCATGGTATAAAAAGGCAATTCTTCGTTTCTAGAACACCTCAACAGAATGTGATCGTCGAAAGAAAGAATAGGACAATACCGGAAATGGCTCGAACAATGTTAATGGATTCCAAGTTGACAGATGTTTTTTGGACACATATAGTGCATACAATATTTCACATTCAAAACAAAGTAATTCTCAAGAACAACAGTGACAAAACTCCTTATGAGCTATGGAAAGGAAGACTAGAAAATGTGAATAACTTTAGAGTCTTTGGAAGAAAATGCTACATCAAAAGAGAAGCTACCAAATTGGGAAAGGTTGATTTTTGTGTAGACAAAGGCGTACTTGTTGGTTACAAAAGTACAAGGAAAGCATACAAATGTTACAATATAAGGCTCAAAAAAATTGTGGAAAGCATCAATGTAATGGTTGATGAGACAGGTGGACAAAAATTAAAGGAAGAAGAAAAAGAGTCAGTGGAATAGGTTTACGAAGAAGAAGCAAAGGATGAAGAAGCAGTAGAAGGGGAAGATGAAGAATATCAAATAGAAGTAGAAGAGAAAGAACAAAAATTAACTCCAAAGACACCTAGAAAATGAATACATAAGAATCATATGTCAGATCAAATTATCGGGAACAAAGATGCATGAGTTGAGACTAGAAGAAGAATTCGTTCACAAGAAAAACTGCACCTAACAATCTTATATTCAATTGAACCAAACAATTTTGAAGAAGCCAACAAGGATGAATTTTGGATAAAGGTCATGGATGAAGAATTGGATCATATAGAGAAGAATGACACTTGGGAATTGGTTCCAAGACCAAGGTACAAGAATGTGATCAACACAAAATGGGTCTTCAGAAATAAATTGAATGAAGATGGACCGTTTACCAGGAAAAAAGCTAGATTGGTATGTAAAGGATACACACAAGTTGAACGTATTGAATTTGAAGAGACATTTGCAACAGTTTCCATAATTGAAGCAATCATATTGATACTAACTTATGCATGTTCAAAGAACATTAAAGTGTATTAGATGGACGTGAAATCAACTTTTCTGAATTTAGAACTAAAAGAAGAAGTCTACATTGAGAAACCAGAAGGATTTCAGTTATCAAAAAATGAAGATTATGTTTGAATATTAAAGGTGGCCTTGTATGGTCTCAAACATGCCCCTAGAGCATGGTGTTCCAGACTAGATAGATACTTACAACAGCAAGGGTTCAGGAAAGGAAATGTAGACAACAACCTCTACATCAAGGTAACTCAAAATAGTATTTTATTAATTGAAGTTTATTTTGATGATATTATTTTTGGAAGTGATGATGACAAGTTGAATAAAAAAATTGCAAAGGATATGCAAAATGCATTTGAAATGTCATTAATTCAAGAACTATCCTTCTTTCTACGTCTTCATATATGTCAAAGCAACCAAGGAATTTTTATTTCTCAAACCAAGTATATCAGAGAAATGTTAAAGAGGTTCGGAATGGAAGATTGCAAACCAGTTGGTACTCCTATGCAAACCAGTTGTAAGTTAAATAAATATTATGATTCAAAGTCTACATATCAGAGGTAGTACAGGTCAATTATTGGAAGCTTAGTTTATGTGACAGCATCCAGACCAAATGTGATGTAGGTAGTTGGACAAGTGGCAAGATTTCAAGTAGAACCAAAGGAATCACATGAACAGTTTTATACGCCCAAAGTACTGCAAGGATGTGTAAGTCCCAATCATCTCTTCCTACATTGCATATTTTTTTCAAAGCATTCTCCAAGATCTTATTAAAAGATTCCACTGCACCATTGGCTTGAGGGTGATATGGTGTACTCTTTTGATGATGAATCTGAAACTCCTTCATTAATGTTGCAATTTTTCTATTAAGAAAGTGTGTACCTTGATCACTAAGTAATATGCACGTACACCCAAACCTTGTGACTACATTCTGTTGGGCCCCAACAACTCCCCCTAAATTTTTACAAAATTTAAAGGGGGAAGATAATTATAATGAGCTACAAAATCAAAATTTTCAAATAGTTTCATACCTTGGCTTGCTTTGAGACAAACTTAAGACATTCACTATAGTATGAGACATTCATTACAAGAGTATATGTCAAAATTTAGAAACGAGCATAGAAATCTCACTTTAAACAAAAACGCTAATTTTTATCAACTATTTACTTTTGTTTAAATTATGATTATGTGTTTTTTCTTTTGCTCATTAGCAAGTTTGACTATTTTGAATAATGGGTTCAATAATTCATCAAATAATATCTTGGTTGATTTCTCATTTTCATAAAATCATTTGGTGATATTAATTAATTAAGTTCTTTTTTTCATTTTGCATCTCATTTCAAAATAAATATAATAATTAAAAAAAAAAAATTATCTATGATTTGTTCGATTTTGTAAAAAATCAAAATTAATATTTTTCTCTTCTCCATTAACTTGAAGCTTCTAGAATTTTAAGATCATATTTGAAAGGAAATTATAAACAATGCTTGTTTAGAACTTATAGTTAGTTTAAATTCATTTTTTATTTTATTGTTCTAGATTTTGTTTTATTCACAATTTTTAGGTTATTAATTTAGGTTTATTTTTGTTTCACAGTTTCTATTATCAAATATTTGATATGGATCCGATCATGGCTTGATTTTATTATCCAAATACGTTCAATATGATTGATCCAAAAATAATATTGGATTGCTACAAATAACTTTATGAGCAACAACAGATAAAATTTGGAAAACAGACGATTTTGCAGGACTGATTGCAGCCAAACCATGAGGAATTTGAAGAAATGGTTGAAAACCAATTTCCCAAATGGACCCATTTACCTTCCAAATAGAAATTTGCCCAAAAAAATGCACCATTGGAGAGATATTGATGTCTCCTTATGAGGCAAATTTCAGGTGGTGAAAACTATTAGTGACACCCAGACTGTTCACTCATTGTATAAATATATGAGAAAGTTCAGAGCCATAGAGATCCAAGAAATTGAGAAGAGGATTTTAATCCTTTCTCTTTTGCATATTATTTATTTTGTAAAATTTTCTTCTTTTCAAATGGAGTAACAAATGGTTGGAATCTATGGGAGAATGGACAAGTATTTTCAAAGAAGAATATGGAATTCCAGGTTGCTTAATGGATTTTGTCCTGTGAGTAAAATGGTTTTATTTTCATTATAATATCTTCATATTCTTTGAATAATTGATTATGAATTGATTTTAATTAGCTTTAGTCTGTTTTATCAATACATGGTTAATTGTTATCATTTATGTATTAATTTTTTCAATCTTTAAGAGTCTATTATCTTAAAAATTCTTCCAAGACTACAATATGGGCATGTGATTTTGAGAAAGAATATGAGAAAGCAATTCATCTTTGGTTTTAGACCTGTGTGATGCTTATTCCATTTCGTTCTTTCATTATTATTGTATTATGAAAATGTTATTATGGTTGATTTTAGCTTTAGCTTGTCATCATATGGTGTTTTCATACTGTTAAATGTTATATGTTGTCCATAATTTTTTATTCCATTTTTTATGTGTGATTGATCTATCATTTGATTATTTTTGAATTTATTCTTAATGTTAAATGTTGGATAATATCAATATTCAGATCTGAGTTTTCTCTCATTCTTAAATATTGATCATCTTAAGATCACATGATTTTTTTAATTAGATGTCTTTGTGTTGTTATTAATTTACTCCAATATCAAATACTTCTTTGAATGTATTATGGAAGTGCTAGTATTGTTCTATTATGGGTTTCCCTTAACAACAGTACAGGCAGGATCTCATACAACACAGAAAGATAATACCAGTTTCGTTGATCAGCTATAGGTTATTATGTGTGTTATTTAGTTAATGTTTATGAATGAAACGATGATTACATTAATTAGCTTTGATTGTTTCTGTGTCACTGTTTTAATCGTATTCATTTAGTATTTATTCGTTTAATGTCTTTAAAAAAAAAGTGTTGTTCATATTTGATTCAGAAACTTTATCAAACAATCATTTGCGCAAGATTTCATACAAACCTTGTAAATTGTATATAAATTGTTCATAATCATTTGTATATTCACATTCTTAAATAAATATTTGTAATTATTGTGTCAATTGTTAGAATCTTTTATTTAGTTAGTTTATTTCATTTTTCTATCTTTAGGACCCTAGTAGGCTAACGGAGCCATTAAACCCATCAGAATAGGTTAAACCAAACGGCTTGGGTTATTTAGACAACCCCAGA
>ML804720.1:323625-336533 GCA_009831015.1 Picea engelmannii
TTTTTTATATGTCAATATTTGGTGAAATTAATTTCAAACATAACATTTATGAAATCAGATTTGACGCTCTTTCACTTTCATCACTCGCATGGGAAAAAGACATGTTGCAAAATGATTTTACATGATTTATTTTTGAAAAATACAATGCACTCATTCTTATGGAGATCGTATATTCTACATTTCATATTCGTTCTTTGATTAGTTTGAATTTTAATGTTTATGCTTTACATTTTGAAACAATTGTTATCATTGAAATTTCGTCCGCAAATGGTTACAAGAATCCAGCATCGTCAGACAATTATGAGGTCACCCATGGACCAAAATTAAACACAAAATTATTTCCAAAGGGTCAAAAACTATACAATCAGTGATGAAATTAAAGTGTGTTATGACTACACAGGGCGTGTGTGCACATGCGCAAAACAGAAACGCAGGAAAAGTGCACATGTGCCCGATGCGCGACTGTGGTCGCTAAAATCTGCGCACATATGAGAATGGCACATTTATGAGATTGATCGGCCTCCCACCCACTTCTGGTTCAGCTTCCAAGTTGATTTGACACTCAAATAGGGACTGGATCCGACTGGGTGGCTGGTTAAAGACCTAAAAATGCCCTAATTAGCCTATTTTCACACTACAAGCTGGTTGCACAATACCTCAAACAGGTCCTATAAAACAAGGCCATGGGTGCACTTCATTTTTAAGGAATTCAATAGCAAAGTTATGTTGCTACTATTCTCTTGAAGAATCCTCTATTCTCATCAAGAGTATACTAGCACCATTACATTGGGCAATCCATCTCACCTCTTGAGTGGATTAGCTTGGATTTTTTTCACCATTTTCATTCAAAGTTGTAAGAAGAGCTTATTTGTAGGGTTCCAAGAGCCCTCCCTTGGAGGAAGAAGGGACTCATAGTCCTCTTTATTCTTGGTGTTTTCTTTCACTAATATAAACCTTACCATTGGTGACATAAGTCTTATTGTTTTTTTGTTCTTATGTCCCTATGCTCACTAGTTTAGTTGCTATTTAATTTCTTAGTTGTTCGTTTATGTTTCTTTCTCTAACCCTTTTCCTTATAGTTGTCCTGCTTAGAAAACTTAACTAAGCTTGCAAGAACCTCTGTTTTTCTCATCTAGGTGGCAAAAGAGGCACAACAGATTGGTGACTCCACTGGGGAAAGGTATCAATTTCCTACCCCATTTGGGTTTTTATAGCTCTTCTTTTGGTTTATTTAACCTGTAGGTGCATTAACCGATCCAAGTCGTCCTGCAAAAAATCCAATTCCAAATTGAATTGAGAGAATTCCATCCGAAATTTTCTTCATGGCCGTGTGTCAGTTGTATGCAGGTTTTTTGGCCCACAGACGTGCATCATGCACACATCCGCTAAAACCACAGTTATGTTCTATGCACCTATGCCCATAAGCTTGTTTCAGTCTGCACACAGGCGCTCAATGCACCTCTGTCTACTTTGGGACCCGTGCACCTGTGCATAAAACTACATATTGTATGGTTTTTTGTGAATTTGGGAAGGCCCCTAGCCTTCTTAAAAGTGATTTCATGCATATTGTAAGTTGCACCACACTTAATTCCCTCTTCATATAAAGGGATTAGTCAAAACACATAGGCACTTAGGGGGTTTAAAATCATTATTTCCTCTTTTGCTTTCATTTCGCCACATGGATGGCTTTCTTTGACTAAAAGTATAAGTTGAAATCATTTGTAAATCACATAAAACTTGCATTGGGACTAGAATTTGGATAAAAATTGCTTAGTATGCTCTTCTCTCGCGCTTCCAAGTGACCTTGAGAATCAGAAAAAGATTGTAGGAAAATTTCATCTCCCTTAAAAAGACTAAAACCTTTAGGAGAGGACAACAGCCCCTCTTGGGACTCCTCTTAGTTTATTTTTCAAAACATCTTAATATTGTAACGGGCCCATACATGCCCACATGCTACAAAAATAAGATAGTGTTGAAATTTACTTTCTTATATTAAACCACTATGGAAGTTTAAAGGTTTTGTAACGGGCCCATACATGCCCACATGATCACAATCTAGCATAGTTTCAAAGCTTTTCTTAGATTAAATCACAATAGGGAGTTAAAGGAATAGTAAAGGACCCACATGTCCACGTGCTAGTTTCCTAGGGACTTTTGAATTACGCAAGGTTGTACCAAAGGCATTTAGTTAATTAGGTAATCAACACTTGTAAGGACCAAGCGAAGTCCACATGCAGCAAGGTGACACCTAATTCATTAAAACATTGGCACACTTTCACTAATTCACACACAAAAGTCACTTATCACTCACATAGTTTTATTCTTGAAACATGGAGGTCAAAGTAAGTTTCCTCCAAAGGGATTCTAAAACACCCCACCATGTTCTTGACGAAACTATCCACTCCCATTTAATTTCAACGAGGTTGGTTCACACCCCCAATCTCTCAAACAAACCACATCTAAAAAAATTCTAAAAACTCACTAAGTTTTCCTCCACAAGAGGTGCCAAAATAAATTTTTTAGTCTAGGTAGGATTTTAGGGATAGGCATCCAAATAACTCCCCATTATCTGGTTCTCACACTGTCAAAACAATAGAAGTTGTCAAATAGGGAATTGAAAATCCTCCAAGTCAAGTGTTCCTAACACCATAAGGCAGGGAGATACCCATGAAGGGTTGAAGGTCGAGGTCTAGTTGTTTTTTGCATCCCCCCTTGAGGCACCCACCTCTTGGACAGGATCCAGCCCGTGACCCATTTCTTAGGCTGAAAATATAAATGTCGCACTTTGACCGAGGTACCTAGTGACCAAATTTTAGGACATCTACCCAGGTGGCAATTGTGGGCTGCAATTGCACCTTGATCGGATTGTGTGTGGCTATTAGGAAATATCACCATCTCTTTCAGGATATGCCCCCTTTACCCCTCATTATAACTTATTATTTCATCCTTCACTAGTGTCTCTTCCGGTGACTTCAGACCCCACTATTGAGTACTATTGGAAGGTCCAGCGTTATTTTGAGAGGAAGGACGTTACATCTTTTAGGACACGAGAAGTTGTTTTCTTTGATTCCCCACGTGGACAAAACCCACTTATCCACATATATGCTTCTTTTTCAAAAACACTTTATTTATGATGCACTTCTGATTACATTTTTTGATTTAGATATATATCGTGTTAAGTTCAAAAATTGCAACAAAGGCTCTTGTTTATTTATTACTCTCACCACAATTTGCACACATCCACTCATCTAGTCGGACATCATAGGGGAACCACAGAACCCCCATCGTTCTAGATGCTTACTAAACCTCCCTCCTATTTTAGGGGGAGTTTTGGGTATTTCCAACTCATCGGCACCACCTTCACACACTCCTGTGAGTGCCATTGTCTTAGGATCATCTTTGCTTGGTTCCACATTACTTGGGTCCACTTCCCAAGTCCCTCCCTCCACTCGCTCTCCTCTACACGGAAGTGGGGGGCCAACTCCCTCTCAAGGGGGAAGTACCAACCCACCTAGTCCCCCTCAAGGATCAGGTTCACAAAACACTCACACCATKGCTGGAGCTAATCCTYCCCCCCCCCCACACTACAKATGCCATATTTGGCCTCTCTTAACATACCAGATCTAAGAAAAATTACAAATGATCCTATATTGCATGACCCGACATGGCCTGCAATGCCTACCAAAATACCTTCAGACATCCCYAAGTTTGAAGGAAAGGYAGGGGATGACCCTGCCAACCATGTCATGACTTTCCACCTATGGTGCTCTTCCAACAACATTATGGATGATTCCATYAGATTACRATTATTTCAACACACACTCACTGGCCCATCATCCAAATGGTATGTAGATGAAAAATCGGGGTTCCATGCGACTTTCGAGTCCTTGGCAAAAGCATTTTTGACCTTMTTCCAATTACCAATCCGCCATGACAATGGTCTTGAACTACTCTCTATTTTCAATAAAACCTCAGCCACACATATCGCTGATCACATTCATGAGTGGCGTAGATGACGTAGTTTGTGCAAAGYCGAAACCACCAAACARTAGTGTCTTGACTGGTTTCTCAGATCACTTGTCTCTCTCCTCAGTAAAGATGTAGCTTCCACCTTCCCCCAATCAGAAGAAGAAACCATCAGTAAGGCTCAACAATATGACCTCATCTATTTACAGTTAGGGTACTTATACATAGTACTTCCTGATCTCCCAAAACTTGTGCCATTCGGTCAAGACAAACCTAGGATGTCTCACTCAGCAGACGGATTGATTGGTAATACCACACACCACAGTCCTCAACCCCAACCACCACCAATGTATGGCACATGTCAATATCCATCAGCATATGGTGGAACCTCTTATTACCCTCCACCCCCTTATCAATGACCATACCCTATTGCTATCCCTCCACCCATCAGTGGGCCACCGTCGGCACCCCTAATACACCCACCTATCCAAACAAGTTTTGGTACCCCTCTACCTCAGCTTATACTCTAAGTACTGGCGAAAGTGCCACGCCTTCCTACGTACCTTACGGATCACAACTCCCACATAACTTTCCATTCCCTGGTCCTACACAGCCCATGGCACCCCTACATCCTCACGTTGGGGTGCATTTTTTTCAACCCTCTCCTGTTCAACAATATCAAAATTTTGAACAGTTGAATATGGAAAATCCAACGCATTCATCGAATAATGCCAAAAAGAAAGGAAGAAACAGGAACAATAACAACCCAGGTCAAGGCGGGAATCAACCCCAACAGAACCAACCTACTGGGGGCAACCAAAATTAAGGGAATCAGAACCCCCAGGGGGGAAATAACAACAGGCGTCAAGGGAGAAATAACAATATTGTTAGAACCACCTTCCCTTGTGCCCTTTGCAGTGAGTTCAGTCATTATACTCATCATTGTCCCCAAATCGTTGATTTTAAACAACTAAAAGACTTAGGCAGTCTACCACATCCTCCAGCACCGCCTGCCCCTCAGCAGGCCCCACAATAGTACGTACAATAACCCCCCCCATCTGTGCTGCAGAATCCCATTCCACACCAGGGTGTGATAAACACCCAATTGGACACACAACCTACCCCACCACATTTGGGATAGTACCTCAATCCAAATAATCTCGCAGATCGCACTATCCTCCTCACCAGTGAGGAAGAAATCCTTCTGCAAACACATAGTCGTCAATACCGCGCACCCACTGAGTCTCCTCCCATTCCCCAGAAACAAACCCAGTACTGACAGGACCCCCGTTGGTAATTCCTCTCCCTAATGCCAAACACCTCTTCACATCCCTCACATCCTATTGTGCAGGAATGTCCACAACCCCCAGGCTAGGGCGGCTCATAATTACAGTTTGGTCAATGACTTAGCACAATCCCAGGCTGCCATGTCAGTCTTATAGGTCCTTCAAACTTGTCCCACTCAGCAGAAATCATTACTTTCCTCCTTGGGGGCATTCGACCCCGCGGATACCCAACTCATCACATTTGATCTTGACAGCGGAGAACCTCACCTTCCCGCTCTAATCGCTTTTCAAATCCTAGTAAAAATTCGAAACATTACAGTTCATCGGTGCATCATCGATGAAGGTGCATCCACATGGATTATGTCCAAATCTGTATGGAAGAAACTTGGTTCTCCTGAACTCATACCATCTGCCATTACCTTAAGAGCTTATGACGGACAACCATCTTCTCCCGAAGGGCTCTTCCAAAATGTCCCTTTAGAACTCGGGGGCAAGACCATTATCATCGACATTGAAGTTATCGATGCCCCACTCTATTACAATATCCTATTCGGTCATAGCTACATGTACGCTATGAAGGCAGTTGCCTCTTCTATCTTTTGAACAATGATGTTCCCCCATAACGGGAAGATCATTACCATTGACCAAGTCTCACATTACGAGCTGAACCCTTCTGCCAACATCGATAACATTCTCCCTCTCATACACCCAATTCATGATGCATACCCACTCATCGAAATGGGTCCTGGAATTTTCAAAGACCCATCATTGTTAGGAACTTACCATGGTGCACCACCTATCCTTCATCCTTCCAATCAAGTATGCATCGTATCATCCAACAGAACTGACATAGAGGATACCCTTCCTCCTAGGGAGGCTTCTATCATATCTAACATCCCACTATTCACAAAGCTCCCCCCTCATGAGCCTCCTACGAACTCTTCAACTCCACCAGTTCACGATTTCACCTCTCCCCAAGGCCATATCCCAGTTTGGGAGACAGTTCCCCAAGCCATTACTCAAATTCCCTTCTTCTACCCTCCACCGGTCATACAAGCTTTCCAAGTAGCCGCAATGCTTACTCTCCCTAATATGGCGTTGGCAATTCCAGTTTGGTATTTACATCCACCAGAGATGGTCCCTCAACCATCCCTTCCCCCCCAAATGGAAGGAATCCCAATGACGATTCCCATACTCACTCCCACCATACCCTCTACACCTGCACTCACTAACCTACCTGCCACAGCTGGGGGCAGGCGAAAGAAGAAGGAGCCCACAGCTCCACTTCCCCCACACTTCCAACCTCCTTGCATGCTATGTGAGAAATATGGACACCAAACCAACAACTGCCCATCTCTACCTGACTTACGGAACCTGATTCCACTCAATCCAACACCATCAATGCTCGCCACTATAGCAAGTACTATTGCTACCGCCCCTCACTCAATTAGCAAAGGGATGTGAACCAAATTCGCTTGTGCTATATGTTCATAATATGGCCACTATACACACCATTGCCCAGCACTATCGTGCTTCTGACAGACATTAGCCGCAGTGCGCCAAAGCTTCCAGAATGAAACCAACCCAGCTACATCATTCCTCCCAAAAATCACTGACATCCATTATGTCACAAATTCAGTCAATGAACGTATGAGATGCCCTTGCTCTCTATGTGAATCCTTAGATCATTTCACATACCAATGTCCTATGATCATTGAATACAGGCAACGTCAATTGACCCTGATTCAAAACCCTGTGCCCCCTACAGAATCGATGGTTGACCTTACCTCATCACTAGAGATTCTTCATATCATTTCTCCTTAACCCGAGGCACTCCTGACACCTCCATGGTTCTTGGATGACTTATCCGAGGATTCACCCCCAAATCCCCCCAATTCTCCCATTCATTTCCCTACACAAATTTTACATCCAACTACCACTGGTACTCCTCAGTACTTTGATATTTGGTTTATGTTGAGTGAACCATCACAACATCATTGCGTCATTCCCCCTACTTCTTCAACACCAGGGGATATCCACACGATGACAATCACCGATATCACTCTTTACAACCCCTTGTATTCCCACCAATTCCACTGTGACAAGGATATACTCGAAGAGTTAAACACCCCTGACTACCCATGGGAGGTGCTACACCACAAAGAGCTCTTCTTTCCATAGGAATCCTCCATGCCTCCTAACCAACACCCCATATACGCGGTCGAAACCAAGGATTTTATCCCATCGGGGCATATCAACTGGTTCAACAACCCCATTCCTTCCCCTGATGCTTTTGAAGAAGGCAACATGGCCAACATTTCCCCAACAATCAAAATCAATATTTCCATCAAAAATGGAGTCGTCAAGGAAATCACTATTGGCGTTGCTTGCACTCCTCAAGAAATCACCGCCTATAAAGCCCTCTTCCAAGAATATCAGGATATTTTTGCCTAGTCATACATAGAAATGCCTAGCCTTGATCCCTCTATCGTTGAACATTGCATCGATACCTGGCCTGACATTACACCAGTTCATCAAAAACAACGACTGTTACACCCCTCCAAAGCAGCGGCCATCAAAGCTGAGATTGACAAATTATGCGCGGATGGGTTCATCTACCCCATCGCCTATACATCATGGGTTTCCAACCCTGTACCTGTTAACAAAAAACAGGGCACTATCCATGTTTGCACGGACTTTCACGATCTCAATCACACATGTCCCAAAGACAAATTTCCAACGCCTTTCATCGATCAAATTATTGACAATTGCACAGGCCACGAGGCTCTATCCTTCATGGACGGTTTCTCTGGTTATAATAAAATCCAAATCCACCCAGCCGATCAATACAAAACCGCATTCACTACCCCTTGGGGTACTTTTTCATATCGTGTCATGCCTTTGTGCTTAAAGAATGCGGGCACAACTTTCCAATAGGCCATGACATACATTTTTCACGATCTAGCTCATATTATCCTCGCATACTTGGACGATCTCACAGCTCGATCCAAGAAACATACCCAACATCTTGATGATTTACGGATCATCTTCCAACGATGTTATAAGTACAACATCCACTTGAACCCCCTCAAGTGTGTGTTTTGTATCACTGTGGGGCACCTCCTCGGATTCATCGTTTCCTAAAGCGGTACTACCATGGACCCCCTTAAAGTACAAGCCATCACAGAAATTCCACCTCCCTAGAATTTATGTCAACTCTAGAGCCTATAAGGAAAATATAACTTTTTACGATGATTTGTCCCAGACTACGCCACTCGAGCACATGGTTTCCTTCGCTTACTATGCCACGACATCCCATTTCACTGGGATGAACATGCCCAAAAGGAATTTTATGATCTTAAAACGGTGTTGTCTAACGCCCCTTTAATTAGTTCACCCGACTATAATTGCAACTATATCCTCTACATATCAGCATCAGTTGTCTCAGTAGTAGGAGTTCTCGTTCAAATCGACGATGACGATCGTGAGCATGTCATTTACTACGTTAGTAAAAACCTCTCAGGGCCACCCTTGAAGTATAAACACGAAGAGAAACTAGCTCTTGCAGTCGTTCTCGCAATCTAGAAACTGCATCATTACATTATGCTTCACATGACTAAGGTCATAGCAGATTCCAACCATATGCAATACTTGCTCAGCCATTGGCAAATTAATGGAAAATTTTTCTGATGGATCGTTATCCTTCAGGAGTACGATCTTGAATTTTCAACACCCAAGAGTAAGAAATCTCTTGTCCTCACTGAACTTGTCACGGCCTTCCCCTCTGATACTACCAGTGCCCCCGTCAATACCAAATTCCCCGATGAACATCTCTTTTATATCACTTTAGATGATCCTTGGTACGGTGACCTCCTCGTCTACCTCCGAACCCAAAATTTTGGTAACCACCTTTCACAGGATGATCATCGTCGTATTTTCCACTAGGCCCCTCGCTATCTCCTCATTGGAGATATCCTGTATCGGTGAGGGGTCGACACCATACTTCTTCGATGCTTGACTATTGACCAGGCCGATAGAGTCTTGAACGACTACCATAGCGGCACATGTGGGGGCCATCTTTTAGGAATGTCCACTGCTCAGAAAATCATCTGAGATGGTTATTTTTGGCCTACATTGTTTCACGATTGCATTCATGCCGTGAAGCGATGCGAGAAATGTCAGCTTTACGCCAACAAAGCATGAGCACCACTTGCTCTTCTCCACCCAGTCATTACTGCCGACCCCTTTTGTAAATGGGGCATCGACTTCATGACTTGTAATGCCCCATCCAACAATGGACACAAATACATTGTTGTCACAATCGATTACTTCACAAAATGGGCTGAAGTTATTCTCACCTTCAACAACACTGCTGACACTGCAGCGTGTTTTTTCTTTAATCACGTCATAACTCGCTTTGGAGTACCACTCCAACTAGTTTTTGATCGCGGGAAACACTTCAAGAATGATATTTTCATCGAAATCTCATCTCGGTTAGGATTCTCCCACGAGTTTGACTCACCATATTACCCTCAGTCTAATGGACAGGTCGAAGCAGTTAACAAGGTCCTCAATACCATGTTACAGCGCACGATTAATAAACATAAGACCAATTGGCATAATATGTTATTTTCCACGCTATGGGCTTACCGTATGGCCATGAAAATGGCCACTGGTTTCACACCATTTCATCTAGTCCATGGGGTTGAGGCCACTCTTCCCATCGAGTGTGAAATTCCCACCTTATTCACTACAATTGAGCTATTACCCAAGACTGGTCCAATGGAGTAGTGCTTGCTGAACTTAGAGTCCCTGGATGAATATCGTCGATCTTCATTACAGAACAATGAGGTAGCCAAAAAATGGTCAAAGGACACCTTTGATCACCATGTCAACCTTCGCTCATTTCACGAAGGCAACCTTGTTCTTTCTTACGATATCGCTCATGATACCCTTGGTCATGGAAAATTCGAGTCACTATGGCATGGCCCCTACATTATCCAACATTGCCTCACCAAAGGTGCATACATCCTAGCCTCTCCCGAAGGCCTCTCTCTCAAAGAACCCGTCAATGGGTTATACTTTATGGTGTTTTTAATCTTTTTTACGTCCCTCACATCTAAACTATCATTTGTGCTATTGAAAGATGCTTCCTCCACTGGCCTACCACATCGGTTACGCCGACGGTGCCAGTCGTTGGACACAAAATCTCGCTTCGGCATCTTGGGCCCTTTATACCCCCTCACATGAACTGCTCCACTCCAGCGGCATATGTTTGGGTTCAACAACCAACAACCAAGCCGAATACACTATTTTCATTGGCCTCCTCACCAATGCCCATCATCATCGTATTCGTCACCTTAGCGTCTTTCTTGACTCTCAACTAGTCGTCCTCTAGCTCAACAATGTGTACTGTGTCTGTGATCCTTGCCTCTTTCGCAAATACCTGCAAGTTATACTTTTATCTCGACATTTTGATTTCATTACATTTACACATATTCCAAGACAATTGAATCAAATTATAGATAACTTAGCTAACATTGTTTTAGATTGGCATATATCACATTAAGATACCTCTACACACAAATAAACCATCAAGAAACTGTCACAGCATATATAGATTAGACATCATCAACACATTAAAAAACACATGTAAACATCACATAGACCCCAAAATGTATAGTCATATCTATATAAATCAGTCCACAGTGCCATCAAAATGTTTACGTACAAATATACAAACATTCGCAGGCCAGTGAAGCACCTCGATACAAAATTGGTGCCACTATACCACAATGGGATCACCAGCCTATATACAAAATACAACAATACATAGAGAAACACTCAAGGTGCCTCTACAGCACCACCTCCTGCCCCTCCCTTAGGCAGTGGTCCCCCACCCACTACTGGTCCCTTCAGACCAGGAGGTAACCGTCCAGTCATCACACCACCTACTATTGTTGCTCGCCGCACCACGGCCCACCATGTCGGAGAAACTCCCACACACTGCTCCAAGATGCCCTCATCCTAGATGTGCGACCACATGCCCTCAGGCACACCCTATAGCACCGCCTCCAGGAGGCGACGAATATCCTCAAAATCTCCCCCGGCCTCCGTCGGAGGAGCATGCAATAGTCTGGCACCTGGGTTATCAAATCAGCATCTCCTCGCTGCTCTCTCATCATCAGCTGGTCTCACCTTGATGTCCTCGTGCCGATGTCTCTCTCCTTCCCGCGGTGGTCTCCCCAACTCCTGGTGAGTCGGCGCTCTCAGCAGCTCAACCTCGCGCCCGCGAGGTCCCACATCTGCACATACAAACAACCAAACGATAATATCAACATCTATACAAAATACATATGTCATGCTATCTCAAAAAATCAACATATCAAACTCATAAACATACCTCGGTGATCAAACACCTCCCCTGGAGGTAACACCATGTCTGGATCACCCCAAAAGTCAACACCAGTGTATGGATACTGCAGTATAACCTGTGGCATCTGCCGCCACACCTATGTTGCCTCAGCCATGAAAAAATGGCCGCCCTTGCCACCACCATGGCGAACCAAAATTGTCAACCACCACCTCAGTCGTGGATCTCGTGCACCAGGAGTGCCCAATAAAATCCTAGGGTGAAACATAGGCACCCTCTCCAAAAACCAATCCACCAGGATGGACCCAAAGGCAAAGTCCCCCGAGTCTGTAGACCGACATCGGTCCAGCTACCCTACCATCCTAGCATGCAGTGTCAACCCCTAAGCAAAGTGCTCCCTAGCCAGTGCCCTCCCCATAACCCTCAGCTAACCACCACTGATCTGCTGAGTCGCGAGGGACCCATACACCCTCACAATCATCGTTGCTACATAGCAATGAGCTAGAGCATCCATCGCCCCAATGATCACGACAGAGCCCAACATGTAGTTCTCCCTCGAACAGTACCTCCGGCCCAAGGTCGCTAACGAAACATCCACAGGTAACATTGGCTCCATCGGTAGGGGCATTCCCCGAAAAGGGAGCCCAGTCAAAAAGTATATATTCTCCACTGCAGTGAAGGCAATATTCTCTCCCCACACCATAAAGCATTGCAGGTCCAGACTCCACATCCAAATAAGAAACTGCAGGAGATACTCCTGTACTTGTATAAATGGGCACTTGAATAACTTCAGTATCCCACAGACTGCCAAAGTGGCACGAACCCTCGGCTCCTCAATCACCATGGCATCCCTCAACTGGGACCAATCCCATTCTCACCAGCTAACCGGCATCATGCAAAATTATCACCTGCAACCACATAATATAGTCCTAGGTCATCCATATCGACCATAAAAAACATTAAAAAATATAAGTTTTACACACGTCAGCCTTGCCCCCAAGGCACGGTTGTCTCACTTATA
The DNA here is from genome assembly GCA_009831015.1 of Picea engelmannii. Lineage (NCBI taxonomy): Eukaryota > Viridiplantae > Streptophyta > Pinopsida > Pinales > Pinaceae > Picea > Picea engelmannii. The sequence continues at coordinate 336,272 of ML804720.1, forward strand.
GGCGCGCACATATGCATGCCTGTTCACCCCACAAGAACACACATATGTGCGCCTGTTCACCCCACAGGTGTGCCTATCCATCCCATAGGCATGCATGCATGCGCGCCTGCCCACCCTACAGGGGCGCCTCCATGCACCCCTATTACGAACACATGCATGCATCACAACGCGCCTATCCACCACATAGCCACGCACCCATGCGCAGTTGTGTAGCAAATAGGCACACATATCATGCACACCTTTGTCCCCACTACGAGTGCAC
>ML804720.1:344054-360343 GCA_009831015.1 Picea engelmannii
GGTACACCAAGAGAACCATAATATGAATGTTTTCAGGGAAGTCCACTTTAAATCTTTTTCTCTCTACTTTTCATTGAATATTTCTTTTCAAAAACGCAGTATCATCATGAAAATTTTAAATGGAAAGTAAAGAGATAAGTAAATTTGAACTATAAATTCAACCCTAACCCAAGGTGCCACGAGTAGGACTGCACTCATATTAATAAGGATTTTTCTATTTTCTTTTGGCCTCTTTTATTTTGAATAACAATGCTTGGTCAAAGTAGCATCTCATGCATCACTATATTAAGAAAATAACTTGCTCACGCGTGATATTTTATATTATTTAGTTCTTCCTTTATTTTATAGTGAGATGGTAGTGGATCCAAAATCTCAAGTTTATCTTTGGCCAAAATCATTTCTTGAAAAGTTTTCTTTTGTTGTTTTGATTTTGTGTACTTCTGATTTTGAATCCCATTAATAAAGTTTGATTTGGTTTGTTGTGTGTTTTTTGTTTTCTTTGATTGCTTTGAATGAGTTTCCTTCTTATCTATCTTTTTGAATCAATATATTTCTGATCAAAAAGCTATTGTCGAAGGAAGCATTTATTTTAAGACTTGTGTTTTTCAAGCAAATTGAAATATTTCAAAGAGGTCCTGATATTAAGATATAGCTCAGATAATTGATTTTTAAGTCAATTGTCACTTTCATTTTGTCCTCAAAATGTCTTTGCCAAAGTATTACACCATAGATATGGTTTAAATCTTTGAGAATTACGATGATCTTTAAAAAAATTACGCCGTCAATATTCTTAAGGAATAACTTTTAAGTGCTTCCCCATTATTTAGATGATTTCTTAAAGGAAATATAAAATCTGTAAACCATGATAAAACTTCCAGTTTTGAAAGCAAATAAATAACTTGATCAACTATTCACCTGTATTGCAATTAACCTCCAATATCACCCCGCTCTCTTTGTCATCAATAAATCTATAATTGTATTACTATTTGAAAGAGGCATAAGAGAGTTGAAATCACTTATGTGTGGGAAGTGTGTGTAAACCTGTCGAGGTATTGAACAGGCTCGCTGGCATCAGGTAAATGCACACATGATACCAAGACAACTTCATCGGGGTACTAAACAGGCCTGCTGGCAATGAAGCAATGTCGGGTCGAGAGGTAGCAGGTATATGTTTTTAAATTAACTTTTAATGAAGTATACATCATGTGGATACAACTATTGGATGGGATTAAAGCATTTGAGTGGGTTAAATGACATCCCTGTCGAGGCTATGGACACCTACTGGAAGCAGTGGCTCTGTCAAATGTATTGAAGTTCTTTTATAAACATTGTGACTCTTTGATTAAGACATTATTTCAGTTTATAATCCCCTACAAAGAAAATTCTATTGTCTGGTTATAACATTGAGCTTATCCTAATACCATATGATCTCAGAGTGAATTTATTTCAGGGAGCTTAAATCCTTTTATCAGTCTTATTTTTTTCTTCTTGAGATCCTGTCATAAAGTGAAACCATGAAGTCAATTGTGAACAGAAATCAATAGGATGAAGTTTTGCAATGGCCTTACCATTTCCGAAAAACTCGGGACAAACCTTCTGACAAAATTTATTTGACCTAGAAAAGATTGCATAGATTATTTGGAGGAGGGGGGAGGAAGTTTGGAAATGGCTTGAGTTCTTTTGGGATCGATGATCATCCCATCACTAGATACTATGAATCCGAGAAGTTTTTTGTGTTCAACTGTAAAGATAGACTTCTTAGTATTTAGAGATATGTCATACTTGCGACATCGTTGTAGGACAGACCTAGATGGGATAAGTGATCTTTCTTATTTTTGGAGAAAATAGTAATGTCATCAACATAGACCACTATAGATTGATTGATGAGACCATGAAAAGCAATATCCATTTCTCTCTAAAAAGTGGCCCGGGCATTTATAAGCCCAAATGGAATTTTTTTGTAGGTGTAAGTACCCCATGGGGTATGGAAAGTGGTTTTTAAATGGTCTACGGGAGACATGAGGACCTGGTTATACCCTGAAAAATCGTCTAGCAGTGACAATCTTTCATAATCAGATACTTTCTAGAGAATTTGTTCCATTGGAGGAACAGGAAAATTGTCTTTGTCAGACGCTTGATTTAAGTTCCAAAAAGCGACACAGAGTTGAATTTCGCCACTTTTCTTCCTTACAGGGACAAGGTTAGATACCCATTGTGTGTGTCTTAATGGGAAGATTATCTTTGCATTCAATAGTTTGTTTATTTCTTTCTTGACCATCGGTTCAAGCTTAGGGTGCATCTTTCTCAACTTCTGCTAAAAAGGTTGAGTCTGGGGTTTCATGGGGATGATGTGTTGTATAATGTTAGGGTCAAAAGTTTTTAAATCATCCTATGTCCAAGCAAAGACATCCTTGAAATATTTAAACAATTTTATAAAGGCTGACCTCTCTTTCTCGGAACATCCCGTTCCCAGATTAATACATTGTGGATTATATTTAGTCCCTAGATTTATTTTTTCATGGGTCAAGGAAGAACTGTTTGTCTTACAATTTACTGATTTCCTGAATTTGTCATGCAAATCATAAAACTTTTCTAATCTTACAATGGATTTAAGGATAGAATTTACCATATCTGATGTTGATTCGGGAGACCTCGAATATGATATTACCGTAAAATTGCGGAGCTCTTCATCGTGGGTGCCTTCATCGATAACCGCACCTCGGAAAGTCTCCTCCATGTGAAAAAAACTAATGATCTACTGATCATCACCGAACACTCTCCAGTTAGTGATGTTGTCCAGGACTAATGATCTGAACAATAACTCAATTGAAAATGCATATGGAGAAAGACCTTCTGCAGGCAAAATTTTGGAAGCGATGTTAGCTAATAAATCGGCCTCGGAATTGTTCAATCTCGGAATGGAATTGATATTAAATGCGGAAAAATTGCGCATCAGATTCCATACCTCATCTTGATAATTTTTCAGGTGTGGTGATAGGCAATGTACAGAATTTCTTACCTGTCTAACCACAATTTATGAATCACCATAAACCATTAAGTTCTGTACATTCATATCTACCGCTTTCTTGAGTCCTTGCAGAAGTGTCTCGTATTCGGCGGTGGTGTTTGTACATTCAAATTCTAATCGAAAAGTGATCAAAGTTTTATTACTTATCGGGTCGATGAGTACACATCTTGCACCATATCCTTCTTTATATTTGTATCCATCGAAGTAGAGAGACCATATGCAAGCTTCATTGGTCGTGTTTGGCACATTTGGTAAAGTTGTTGATTGTGTGCATGTCATGAGTTTTGACTGTTGCTCCAGATCAGTGACAGTGGAAGTTTTTGCCATGAAATTACTGAAAAAGGTGTTCATTCCCTACATCTCGAGTGAATTAGTGGAAGAATTAAATGGTTCATTAGCTTCATTCAAATCCATCACGGTGTGCTTGAGGTAATGCTCACGATTAATCCTAATTTTGTTTGGCCTTCCATTGTCTAGTAGCCACAAATTAGACCAGTCTATCGCAAAGTATCCATGCAACTGTTCGGACCAATCTCTTCTGAAAAATAAATTGTACACTTCAGGGATGTTAACAACAATGATATCAATAATCTGGTGAACCTTGGGATTAGAGCATAGCCTAACAAGTACATTTTTTAATTCACCAATTACCTTAACATTCGTTTGATCGAGTTGAATGATTTTAAGACTGGAAGGTTGAACTTCAGCATTGATTTTTTGGTAGACATACAAAGGTATCACATTTGATGATGCACTAGAATCTACCATGCAGTTATGTACATTTCTATTGAAAAATTCAAAAGTTAATAAAAATGGTGGGACATTTTTGCGAGTATTAACAGCGGAACTTTCTTGATTTTTAGTCGTTGTCCCTGAAATTACTTTATCTACATTTGAAATAGTTTTTTCAATGAGGTCCATTTTATATGAGGTTTTAGGTGTTGTTTTTGTAGGGACTTTTTTAGTTTTTTTATGACTAATTTCTGCAATTTTCTTGCTGTTCAGATTGTTATTTTTGTTATTTTCTGCAGAAGAAAAGGAAATTTCAAAAGTTCGTATACAGAAATATTAGCTCTAAGTTTCTTTAGGTCTTCGATCAAATCATATTCTAAACTTGGGGCTGTTAAATTTTGTTTTGTTTCAATTTGTTTAAATTGTTTCTGAGGCACATTAGTACCTATTTCAGATGAGGGTTTACTTTGAGTTTTTCTTCTGGTATTGTAAGGATCCTTGGAATGCCTGACATCCTTCAGTTGTTTTTGATCTGTGATCTTTCTAAATGTTCCTAACATGAACTCGTCAGTGGCGCAGAGATAATTTCTTCTCCCAGTAAGTCGCCATTGTTGATAGCTCCACATTTTTTTTACCTTTTAAAATCACCTAAGAAAAATCCTTGTGGCTACCTACGCTTTGTCGCAAGTATTGTCGTTTGAAGGTAAATTGTCAGCTATAATAGGATTGTGTCGATTTTTCTTTTTATTTTCATTTTCATGCTTCATTCATGATTGAAAGCATGAATGAAGCATTACGATCGTGATGCAAAACGTATCTAAGGTTTATGTCTCAAGAAAGGTTGATTTTCTTACAAGTTTTTTTTTTTTTGTATGAGTATTCATTGCTTTGAAGTCTACATATATCAATAAAACTTTTGTTGCTCATTCGATTATGAGATATACCTTGAGTTTTTTGTTAATACACCAAGAATTGATTGCAACTAGACTATGTTTACATTTCGTTATGATTCTTGGTAGACCTATTCTTGTCATTACTCTTTGGGTTTGCAAAACATCTCTTCTCCTAACCTTAGAAAATCAACTCCACCCTTTGCACAATTATGAAATGTGAATGCACCTGGTCGTACTCTGTACTCTATTGATTGTGGAAGTTTGAAATCGACAGGTCCATCATTTCAATTTAAGTCTTGGGCTTCGTTCTGTACTCTTGGCAATTCATTACACAAAACACCCGATTTTTGTATGAAACCCCTCATTCATTCATTTAATCACGTGAGGGTAATAGTGGGTTTTTATTTCCTTGTTGTTTTCCCTGGTTCTTTTTGTTTTATGAAACCCTTCATGCTTACAGTGATTTTTGTCTTCCCTCATGACTGCTTGTCTGAATCCATATGGCCCCTGTCGTCCATGTCGAACCAAATGACTCACAAACCCTGCTTATGTATGATGACACAAGGGAATACCTTAAGGGTCAAGGTTGGCTTGAGTTTCTCAAGAAATTTCAAGATTACAACTTGCAAGCGGCCCAGGAGTTCGCCCTCTCTTTTGATGGATGCCAAGCCAAAGTGGGTGATGTTCAAATCGAAATCACCAAGGAGTTTTTGAGCCAGGCAACAGGTCTTCCCCTTAGTGGGCAAAAATGGTTTAAGAATTCCAAGTTAGAGGAGGTGTTGTGGAGTTTTTTCTTTACCTCTCGGAAAATCCAGTGTTGTGATAAAGGTAAGCCTATATTTTTGTTAAAGACTAGGTGGTGCAGTTTATTGGCAGTTTTAAGTCAGTTCATTACATGTGAAGGTCGTTTCGGCCTCATTTTTCTTTACCACATAATACTATTAATGAATTTCATCAGTTTCCAGTTGAACATGCCATTCTATTTATTGAGAATTTTATAAAAAATGGCCAAGAGGAATAAGAGGCAGTGTTTGAATTCCATCATGGGTTGATCAGGATGTTGTTAGTCCATCATTTAAAATTGCAGGGTGACGATTGGGATAATTTCCTATCTCACAATGGCTTTGTAAAATCCAACCCTGCAAAGGTTCCTATGGTTGATAAACCTATGCTTGAAAAACCCCTTATCCCTTCCAGTGACAAATCGAATTCATTATCCAAAGAACCCTATGATAGGTCCGCGCTCGATGAGCCTATGTTAGAACAACAGGATGTTCACCCTATGATCTTTGAATCTCTTGAGCATGAGAAATATGTGTGCCCTAACACCGTGGCAAAGAATGATAATAAACGCTCACACAAACTGTCCAGAAAGAATACAGACTTGGGGTTTGTTAACAAAATAACTGGGAGATTAATTTCAAGGAGCTTGAGGAATAAAATGAAATCTCATGTGAGCTCGATCAAAATGATCGAGGTCCATGAGAGCTCCGATTCTGAGATCGAAAAGTTATTGGAGGAGGAAGACCCAACTTACCATAAATCGAATACCAGTCAGGCTTACGATTTTGTTGGTAATCTTCCACCATGCCTGAAACATAACAAAGATTTCCCGGGGATCAAACTCAGCCAAAACCCCACAGTGGATAGTCAAAGTGTTTTGATGCACAGTCATATGTCTCCTCAATCAACTATTCTAGATCCACTGTGTGAGGTGTGTTTATTTTGGGTAAACAAGTATTACACAGATGTCCCCTCCCTTCAAGCGAAGATCAAGACCCTCATAGCTCGGGTTGACTCATTAACAAGTGAAAACCACAAACTCAAGTTTGTTGCACAAAGGCAAGGGAAACGCTTGAAAAGAACTGGAAATATAATAATAATAAATGTTGAGTGTGTCAAAGTTGTGATTAACTCTGAAGTCTTATTATTCAAATTTAGCACTCAGTTGAAAGGTAAAGATTTTTTTTTATCTTAGTTGTTTTTTTATTATTTTTTTTTAGTAATATAGATTCAATTAGATTTATGTTGTTTAAAGTAAGACTAGCTACAGAATTAGCAGATTCTGTAGCCAGTCTATTCTCATTCGAAATTTTAAAAAATATTGGTTAAATTAATATCTAAATTTCTTTATCTAGTTGTTGTTGTTGTTTTTTTGTTTTTTTTCCTCAGGATATCATTCATCTTGTGGTGATATAATAATATGAATCATTTCTAGGGTTATTAGCCATTTATTTGGCTCATTTTGTAAACAGAAACAAACTTTTTATAATCTTAAGAGATACAATATGATATTGAGTGGTTTTATTACCCTCTATTTTTGTAATTAGTAAATCATCTTGGGATTTGATTCTATCTTAGAATATGGGATGCTTAGTTTTCTTGAACTCTTTAAATACTTTAGATTTTTGTAATGAAGACATCTTGGCGGGGAGCAAGAGATGGATGGGTGACTTCAGAACTTAATGAAATAGCATTTTACACATTTTGGCTTTAGCCTTTTGTTTATAATGTTATCATTTATGTTTTGTTATGTCTTGATACATGTATATATCTGATATCTTTAGATTAAATTATCTATGATGTGCAAGATATTATATTATAAATACCATTTACAATTTGCTCCTCAAAATATAAATCTTGTGATTGTGTTTTCAGTTAAAACGATAGGGTTTATCTTTCAATTTTGATTGAAAACGAAATGTGCAAATTACTTTTAGATTTATCTTATAGTAATTATGTATAATCATGAAATTACAGATTTATTTTGGTGTCTCTACTTCAGTCATTGACACCCAAACTACGAATACATCGTTCTGAATTTATTTAGAACAGTCTTAAGGTTATTTGCAGGTTTCCCTCTTGGGGCATGGTACTTGTATGTTCTCAAATCATGAAGATGCTTGGATACACATCGCTAATTCACTAACAAGTTAGTTTATTTACATTTTTATGTCATTTGTTTATCACTGAAATTCGAATGTGTGGTTTGGATTTCGACTATCCACACGTTTCTGTTTCATAGTATTTTCTTTTATTAGTTTAAGATTTATAAATAAAAAACCAAAAATATTTTTATGTTATTTATTTATCTACTTCTTCAAAGTAGTCATTTTTCACATTTTAGTTTTTGTAAGTTTAGATTAAAACTTGTAGTGTGTATATCATGTACATAAAAAGGATAAGCGTATCTATTATTTAAATATACCTACAATAGTTACGTCGTACGTATGTACATACATATATATATATATATATATATATATATATATATATATATATATATATATATATAGTAATTAGTAAATAGTTATTTATTTCCTTTCTTTATTTGTTTCTTTAGGACTCTTAGATTGGCTAATGGAGCCATTAAACCCGTCAGAACAAGTTACACCAAACAGCTTGGGTTATTTTGACAACCCCGGACCAGACTCGTTCTTCCAATTGACAGATGGTCATTTTCGTCCGTCAACACATTCTCAAATAGAAATTGTGCAGCAGTCTCTTTAGTAAAATTAATGACTGGTGTTGCTTCCGACCACCTGGTCAAGTACTCTGTCATAGTGATGAAGTATCTTTCCCCGGATCTCCTTTCTTTTGGATTGATCGGTCCTACAAATTCAATGGCCCACTTATCAAATTCTTGCAATGTAACTTGGGGGTTTAACAAAATTTCATCTCTATTGTATGGTTTTCCCACTCTTTGACATACGTCGCAGGACTGACAATACTCCTTCGCATCTTTGTGCAGTGTAGGCCACCAAATCCCTGCACGTAAAATATTATGTGTCATTGATTTTCTTTCATAATGTTCTCTAGCAATTCCATTGTGTGCTTCCTCTATTATTATTGACCTTTCATGGTCCAATACACAACGCCTTAATATTCCATCTGCCCCTAACTTATACAAGTTCCCTGCAATCAACTAATAATCTGTTTCTTTCACCACCAATTATTTCCTCTACACAATTGTCATCTTGGACAGGGCCATACATGTACTTAGAAATACCACAATGTATGCAAAGTAATCATCCACAATCCTTACTTCAAATAACTACGAATATGGGAAATTATCATCTAAGTTACCCACATCCTCTCCTGTCAATATGCACGGGAGATGATCAAGTCCTACATTTAGCTTTCCTGGTTTTACTATAACCTCAAAGTCATATTCCTGAAATAATAACAGCCATTTGCATATTCTTCCTCCTAATAAAGGCTTGTTGACTAAGTACTTTAAGGCAAAATGACCTATATACATTTTGACATGGGACCCCAATAAGTAGTGCATGTATTTATGTAGCGCATAAACCATTTCCAATCCTTCCCATTATGTAGTGGTATAATTATTTTCAGATGTAGACAGTTTCCTACTTGCGCAATTGAATGATCAATGTCCCCCTCTCCTGGTTGTGAAAAAACTACATCCAACGCTATGGATGATGCATCTACATGTACATGGAACTCTTTGTTCCACTCCGAAAATATCAAAAGTGGTGCGGTCACCAGCTTCTGTTTTAAATTTTCCAACCTCTTCTTGCAGTCCTCATTCCATTAAAACTTGGATTCCTTCTTAAGTTTCTTTTCCATGGGTGTTGTAATATGCGCATATGCTTTGATAAATTTCCTATAATAACCTATATGGCCCAAATTTTCCCTTAACTATCTAATTGATGTTGGATATTCCAATCTCATAATTACTGCAATTTTGGTTGGATCAACCAATAGTCCTTGTTGGCATACTACATGTCCTAGTAGAATTCCAAATGGTGCACAAAAGAGACACTTCTTTAAGGTTAGCGACATATGACACTGTCAACATCAATCTAACATGAGTTGAAGAACTTCAATATGATCCTGCAGTAGACTGAACACCATCCAATCATCCAAGTAAACTTCCAAAAAATTATGGATGAACTCCTTGAATGCTTCAACTACTACCCTAGGTGCATTCTCTAATCCAAATGGCATCACAATATACTAATAACTACCCCACTCCATCGCAAAAGTGGTTTTTTGTGTATAATCCTATGCAATTCTTATCTGATAGTATCCATAAAATCCATCTATAAAAGAATATGTGTTTTGACCTCCTAAGTTCTCTAGTACTTCATCTATGAATGGTGTTGGGAATGGATCATGTAATCATGCGTCGTTCAGCTTTCTTAGATCCACACATATCCTAATTCCTCGTGTCTTCTTGTCCTGCACCACCACTAGGATAATCCACTCACATTCTTCGACTGGTTCAATGATACATGTATCTAGCATCCTATCTATTTTAGCCTTGACCTTCTCCTTGTACCTCGGGTTTAACCTATAAAGTCTTTGTCGTATTGGCTTAGCTCATGGTTTTAGTGGGATCTTCATCTCGCCTAAGTCACCTGTTATCCCCTTCATCTCTGAGAATGTGGTTGTAAATACTTATTGATATTCTCGCAATAAGTCTGCAACATTCTCAATTGTCTCATCATTCCAATAATATCCTCTCTGCACAAGCTTAGGATTCTTCGTTGTCCCAATGTTGACCTTCTTCGTCTTCATAGGTTGTGTATACATAGCGGATGCAAGCTCTGGCCCTACTACTACATGTTTTCCTCATGTCTCGGGTATTTTTACATTCCTTGGATCCTCGTCCTCGTATTATTTCTTCATCACATTATAGAATTCCAATAGCTTCTAGACTGTTATCTTGGATTTATGTGCGCTGCATATGGGTGATACTTCCATCGCTTCCACCTTTGAGAAGATATTTGTTCAAATTTCTTGTAGAGTTGTTTGTATGGAAGGAAATTCATGTTCAAATGTGAACATGACTTCGAATATTCAGACCAATTATTCCTAGCTTTTTGTCTCCCTACACATCTCCAATTCTAAATACCAATTCTTTGGAATGGTTTCCAACGTGTGTATGTCTCTAAGCGTCCACTCTATTTCTAGTACTGAGCACCATAAAGACCTACATATTTCCATGTGACATGTTGGGTCGTTCTCTCCTATGTATTTATGTGCAATTTCTTCTATTGTGAGGCCTAATCATATCTTCACTAGTGTATTTCATTGTGCCCAGTATTTCATTCCCTTTTTGTTCATAACCCACCATCTAGTTGGAGTTTCTTTTAATGTGGCATCCATAGCCAACATCCTATGTTGTTTGGGCACCTGTAACTCAAATTATTTTATAAACATACCAATCTCATCTAGTCAATCATACATGGGTGGGTCACATAGCTCCATTAAAATCCAGCACAAGGATCAGTTTATACATGCACATTGTCTAGTTGACACTTCATGCATCCTCTGCTGCCAATTTTCTAGGTCAGGTTATGAATATGATGTGCATGAACTGATACTTCTCCAACTCTTCACATCATTCATTGTTGTGTCAACATAGACCTCCATATGCACAGTCAGATTTTATAATTTATCAATGTTTGTCCCTCTTGTTGGCTCTATGTATCACTTTCCTTTTGATGGGTCCAAAGGTGTAGTAACTTTCAGATCCTCGACCTCGAATATCATCTCCCTCTTTTTCAAGTTAATAATTTCTTGGTTATCGAACTCCCATTCCAATCCCATCATTGTTGGATATTGTTTACTATCATCTACTATCTCAATAACTTCAAAGTCTGCCATGTTGTGCACCCCATCTATGTTCATAGGTACTCATGTCAATTGCCCAATTGGCACTATATTATGTTGATTAGAGAGCCTTAACTGAAAAAGGGAGCATATTGTCTCAGGTACTCCCATCATCTCCCATGTATTATTAGGTAGCACATTCACATCAGATCCTAAGTCCAAAATAACATTATCCACATCATACTCTCCAATATGCACATTGAACCTGAATTCTCCATTGGTTCTCTTCCTGTGTAGTACCTGTTTTACCATTTGTTGTGTGACAGGGGTGTCCCTTCCTTTTGCGCAGTGATCAATCATGTTATATAACATACTTAGCGCAGTTCTATCCTTCATTAGTTCTATGAAACTCCTTAAGAACTTTGTTAGTGTACTTACCTAGGCACTTGACTTCTCTTGGTACAGCTCGATCTTATATATGAGGTAGTGATTATGTTGATGCTCCCCCATGCAGTCCAATTATTTCCTTTCTTACACTCTGATATGTCTCTTTCTCATGTTGTGGATCGAATGTCGATATAGGCCTTGTTGACTTCCTTACCCACTTCTCTATCTAGTTTCCTTGAGTTGTCATATCAACGTCTGTCGTAGCTCCTCCATGCATAACGACTCTTATTTTTGGTCCTTCACTATGTCTTTCAGCCGATATCATCTGCACATTTTGATTCGAATTCTGATTTTAGTTTCCTCTGGCTTTCCATTTCACAACTAGTTGGGGACAGTCCTCTATCGCATGATCCAGTGCTCTGCAATATGTGCACGTCGTATATGGATTCTGGCAATTGTGGGCCAAGTTTCCACGTTGATTATAATTATAAAAAATAATTGGTTTGTGTCCTCCTATACCAAAAGTCCCTCTACCCCAGCCTTTACCAAATTTTCCTTTATTCCCTTGATTGAAACCTCTCTTATTGTTATATTTTGCACCACCCCCCTCTACAGTGGTGTTCTCTTCTTGGATCTGGTACATATCCGATGTGCACTCCCTTAGTAGTTTGAATGCATGACAATCCTTCTCTTCATGTCCTACTAACTCGCAAAAATTGCAAAACAAGTTCTTGGGTGTACTCTGATACTTCTGTAGAAATGGACACTAAGTCAGGTGATGGCCCCATTTCTTACAAATCTTGCAGTATCCCCTATTACATAGAAATCCATTGTGTATTCTTCGTGGCTACGATCAGTTCAGGTCATAGGAGTATAGATCCACATTGTATATTTAGTGGCTATACCTTTTTGTCAATATAATTATGGATCTGAAGTGTATTTTATGGCATCCATACCTTGAAAGTATTTATCACTCAAGCATAGGTATGCCTTCCTTCTCTCTTGGATACTAGACCCCTATGACCAAGATAGAAAAGTGTTATTGTGGACACTGACTTTCCTTTTCATGAAGCTAAACTATCCAAAGAAGAAGAAGGAAGGAGAGTAAATACCTTTTTAACGATGTTTGTCCTTGCTCGATCGAGGTTGATCTTGATCTCCAAGTTCTTCAGAAGGTCTTGCAATACAATGAGAAACAACAACGAGACATACTTCCTACTCTACCATGATTAGCTTCATAATGGATCTATGAAAGAAACAAGTTCATGAAATGTACACAAACTTTAAAGGAAATAGGCCAAGCATAGATTTATATTAATGAAAACAAAGTGAGATGCTTACATCCATGGATGTAGGTGCAGCAGCTTCACCAAGCTCTCTTTGTCCAGACCCTTTCTCAAATAATCCACATTGTATCTTCAGTGGCTATACCTTTTCATCAATATAATTATGGATCTGCAGTGTATTTTATGGCGGCCATACCTTGAAAGTATTTATCACTCAAGCATAGGTATGCCTTACTTCTCTCTTGGATACTATAGCCCTATGACCAAGACARAAAAGTGTTATTGTGGACACTGAATTTCCTTTTCATGAAGCTAAATTATACAAAGAAGAAGAAGGAAGGAGAGTAAATACCTTTTTACCRACGTTTGTCCTTGCTTGATCCAGGATGATCTTGATCTCCAAGTTCTTCAGAAGGTCTTGCAATACAATGGGAAACAACAACGAGACATACTTCCTACTCTACCATGATTAGCTTCATAATGGATCTATGAAAGAAACAAGTTCATGAAACGTACACAAACTTTAAAGGAAACAKGCCAAGCATAGATTTATATTAATGAAAACAAAGTGAGATGCTTACARCCATGGATGTAGGTGCARTWGCTTCACCAAKCTCTCTTTGTMYARACCCTTGCTCAAATAATCCACACARAATGTTGATGCTTCAATGATATCTCCCTTATGAGATCATAAGTTTGATGCTTCACAATGTCTCCATATCMATACCACTCATGATATCATAAGTTTGGTATMTCTCAATATTTATCATGTCTTTTACCATGAGAAGGCCTCCTTATATAAGCATGGAGAGACCCAACCACCTTGAGAKATATTTGRGATAAGTTGAGGATTCCTCTCCTTCAGTTGTGGATCTTCCCTAAGATCATGCCTTGACMTCAGATTTGAATCCAACCAACTTCAGATATTGAGGGGATTCTTCCCTGATTTATCTCAACAAACCAAAATTCACTCAGAAAGGGAAACGCTCCCCCAAAAGGGTGCATAGAGTATTTCAACACTCTCCCAAAGAAGGATAGGGAGAATCAGCGCTCCCTGACTCTGGGTAGGGGAGTGTTGCCTTCCAAAAATCATTTTTGAGTGGTTTTCTTCATGGAAAATTCTTTGTACTCTTCATCAAATGATTTCTCTTCCTAAAACCAGTCTTAAGTGTCCTTATGATGTCATTAGATACACGACATAGAAAATATGGAAGTATAATGTTTGTGACACTTGCAACACTAGCAATGATGACAATGGGTCATCATTGAAGTGAGTAATTTTGATGTGTAACAGATTGCCCCCCAAAGTGCAAAGTCAGAAAATGGAAACTAATGACTGAAGTACTTTGTAGACTTTTTCGAGCAAGGGTATGGACTCAGATAACCTGGAAGAAGTTGCACACAACCATCAAAAAAATATTATGACATGTTTCAAACCCAAGGCACGCATACCTATGCTTGAGTGATAAAGACTTTCAAGGTATGGCCGCCATAAAATACACTGTGGATCCATAATTATATTGACAAAAAGGTATAGCCACTGAAGATACAATGTGGATCTATACTCCTATGACCTGAATTGATCGTAGACACGAAGAATACACAGTGGATCTACAATACGACAAGACATAGCCATGACCAATACAAAGTGGATCTATGTGACAGTATATGTGTCAACATTCAAAAGAAACTTCATCACAACCTGGGCAAAGTTCATAAAAGAGTGATGACTCAACCCAGGGTCTTCTTACCAATCACGACGTAGTACAAATATAACCATGTGAATAGATGTCCTGATGTTGAATCATGGTAGAAACCACTTGATTACTGGTCAATGAGGTAAACCATTAACAAGAATGAGGGAAATCACCATTGATGTCGATGATTCCCAAGGTACTCTAGTACATTCCAACGAATATGAATGGATGAGCTGAAGTGGAACATCTGTGGAATCACCTGATCAGGGGTCAATGAAGTAAACACATTGTCGAAAATGAGGAGGCTTGACATTGAGGCATGCATGTCCCAAGGTACTAACTGGTTTCTAAGTCTAGCTCCTAGATAATGTGCTGAAGTTGACAGGAATAGACTCGTCGAAGGAGGGCTTTGATGCATCCCCCATCAACGACATGAAACTGACATAGAGATGTAATTGGTGGATCAAATGAACATGGACTAACATGGGTATTGAAACAAGATATTTGTGATGTCTGACTCTCGAGGCAGATACTTCCCTTGAACACTGAGGCACAACAGTAGAAACATGGCATGGACCAAAACATGATAATGCAGTGGATACGGTGACTTTCATTGGGTGACCCAAAGGAGTAAAGAAACTCAGAGGATTAGTTTAGTGTAGAGGTTTAGTGGATTAAAATGCATGCCAAGACAAAGTGTCATGTTCAAGGGAGACCGTAAGAGTGACCTGTAATGTTCCCAAAAACTACTTGACTTGCTTCCTTCAATTTTTCCCCTATCCAAATAGACGAGTACCTCTTTTTTATTTAACGAGATCGAAGAGGGTAACACATGCTCGATATAACTCACCTTCGGTAAGTCCCTCTTCCTTTATTTAACAAACTGAAATAAGTATGGGTTCGGTCCCATATGGGTCCTTTAATGTATGATTGTTTAACGAGTCCAGAGAAGGTAAACTCGATGATTTTTCATATTTAGAGAGTCTGAAAAGAACTTAAAGACGACTGCAGTGTTGTCCTTTTTCATAATTTTAGTCTCGCGAGGACGAAAAAGAGATAAACTATCACTCAAAAGATGCCCTTTCAAAACTTTTAACGAGTGTGAAAGGAAGCAAGATCACTCGGCAATCTTTTCACGTTTAGAGAGTATGAAAAGAGATTAAAGGAGACTTTAGGGGATTCCTTTTTCGTATATCCATGTGAGCCCGAAAAAGAGATAAAAGGTTTCCCGGTTACATTCTCATGTTTTTACGAGCGTGAAAAAGAACAAAGACTAAGCTCGGTACTCTGCCCCCAGCTTGAAAGCTAGTGGCTTAACTCTAGAATGATCATCAAATGCTGGAGACATGCCCCCCAAGCTTCAATTCATTCACTGACTTTGAGGTTGTCACCAATTTCTCTACTAGATGGAGAAAAAGATACAGGTGGATGAAATGAAGGTTCAAATACGAGACCTAATGAAATAATTGACTCAACATCTATGAGATATGGAGAAAGACTTGACTTGACAAGAGAGGTGACTATTTCATTTTTTACTGAGCTTGACATAGGAAAATAACTATGCTCAAAGCTCTGGGTTCAATCCCCATATTTATGTTTCATTTTTTAACGAGCTTGTTACAGAGAGGAAAAACTATGCTCATAACCTCTATTTCATTTTTTAACGAGCTTGCCACAGAGAAGA
>ML804720.1:366779-380069 GCA_009831015.1 Picea engelmannii
AAAAAGAGTAGACACAATAGCTTTCATGGCATAGACATAATCTCACCCAAGGAGTAAATCGAAATCCAAGGGGTCTTGGACTACCATAACATCAATAAATATAGTTTTCCCTCCCAAATTTAAGAGAAATTGAGGAAGGATCCCTAAAGGGTTACTGGTTCTTTTGTTAAAATCAAACAAAGTCTGGGTAACTGACACAAGCTGAGGATAACTCAACGCTTGCCAAGCAATAGAGGACAAAATACTAATAGATGAACCTTCGTCTATAAGTGTCTGAGGAACGGCGTGACCCCAAACCTGTACTGTAATCTTGAAAGGAATGTGAGGGAAGATGACGTCTAGCTAGCACACCCCAATCAAAAAGGATGGCCTCATTACTTGGAGGGGGTTTCACTGGAGAAGGGGGAATACCCCCCAGCACGGTAGATTCTGTATCAATGAGAAAAACATGGGCAGAATCAAGTTTACTCTCTAGAGGGAGAGTAGGATCGATCAATGATGGGATCGGATCAACCACGTTGGCACTATTTAGATGAAGAGTGGGATTAACCGATGAAGTAACTGGAACAAAAACTTGTTCACTCTTCACATGAAGGGTGGGACTGACCGAGGAAGGAACTGGATTAGTCACTTTGACACTCTTTGGAGGAAGAGTGGGATCGAGCAATAACGAAACCAAATCGAACACTTTGGCACTCATCAAAGGAGGAGTGGTATTGATTGATGAAGTAACCAGAGCAACCACTTTGGCACTCCTTAATGGAGGAGTGGGATCGATCGATAACGACTTCAAATCGACCACTTGTGTTTCATTCTCCAATGGGAGAATGGGGTTGACAAGTGGAAACAGATCGACCGTGTGGGTTACTGGTTCAACCGAGGATGAAACTAGATTGACCACCTGATCAACCAGATTGATCGGGGATGGAACCAGATTGACCAATCCATCAAATAACGATGGGTTGGGAGAAATCTTACGATAACCGATTGGAAGTTGAATATTTTTCAAAAGAGAAGAAGCCTCGTCCATACGAGGACAAAGGTGAGAATAATGATCACCTTTGCATAACATACAAGGAAATTTGACAGTTGTCCCCTTCTTACCAACCTTAACATCACTAGTTGATGGGGCATCACCAGCATGTCTAGCAGAGGCCGATTACATGGAGAACCACATTTCTAAGACCTTGGGAAGACCAGGTCAATCCCTCAGAAAGTGGTCACCCTTACAAAGACTACAAGGGAATTTGGGTTTCAAATTCTTCATTTTAATATTGTTGACCTCATCAACACTCCCAGTACTATTAACAGTAGTTGGTTTCTTATATCCAACATCTGACATAGTTGGAGGCTTGGTCCTTTTTAGGTTCTTCTTCTTCTTCGCTTTTCGTTTCTTCTTCTTCTAATCAACCTGGCTACTTGCTTTAGATCTTTCACAAGGCAAAGAAGGATAAAAGGAAGGAGACTTAATGGGTGAAGAAGGTGAAACATCGACATGAGGCTGATGTGTGGGTGTTGTACTGACATTTGAAGTATTAGGTGCAGCTGAAGCACTGGGAAGATTCGTGATCACCGGAGTGGGGAATAACCAAACTGGTAATCCAATGGTGAGTCCCGGAAGACTCAGTGTGGCAATGTACAGAGGACCAAAGTTTCCAAAAGAAGGAAAGGTGAAAGGTTCCCTGGGACAAGGGGTTCCTCCATTGGTACTCCCAGGAGTTGATGCCATTAACACTTACTCGACCTAAGGTCCACTAAGTAAAACAAACAACACACACTATGAATCTAAAAGAAAACAATCAAACAAAACTTCCCACAATGAAACCACTAGTTGGTGATGAAATCCAACATCACAAGATCAATATAGGAAGGGTTGGAGACAGAGTGGGTGGATTAGTTACGTTGGAAACCTACTTAACAGACTTACGCCTTGGTGCAAGCTTCCATGCAGTAAATGTGGATTTACCCTCCAAGGCACTCGAGTGAGTTTGACCAACATCTGTTCCAGGTACAGTGAGAATTCCCCTCACCGTCACCTCATGTGAGACACTGAATATTATGGCTACTGAGGTCAAAAACTCGCAGTCAGCCCCTGGGTGGGTACAGTCGACAGTCTAGTCCGAACGTATGGGCAGGATAACAAGTCTGAAATCCTTCGAGATAACTGAGGACAAGTGGACTAGTAGAACTCCAGAGGACCCCGAATGGATTCAGAATTCATGAAGCACCAAGACCGAATGAAGAGAGTTGAACCTCAAGAAGAACCCGCAATATATGATCTAACTACTATGAACAGTTGAACCACGAAGGGATAATCTTCGTAACTCTCTCGAACGTGACCTCGTGCGTAACCCCTATGTGAGAGGGGGATCCCAGTAAGCCTATACGACAATTGGATTTGCTCTCCCTATCTCAAGATGCTAATGTTTGTTTGACAGCTTTGGAAAGTTATCCTTTCAACCTATTCCAAAGCCCTACACCTTAAGCTAATGTAGGTTTGCTAACAAAAAATGTAAAAATGTATGATGAATTTTAGTTAAGCACTTGATTTGAATGTTGTTGTTTACTCAGAGGTGTATGAGAGTGAAAATTGATCATATCATGACTCAAATCCCAAAACATGCATAAGAAATGATAAGAAGTATTTTCTTTCAATGAATGTCTATTTAAGGGAAGGAAAAGGATTTTCCTTTCACTTTCAAAAACTAAGATGCAATGACCTCATGCAATATTCCTCAATAAAAAATATGATACAATGCTAAAATGTTTATATGCGACTGATAATCAGTTTGATGTAAAGCTTCCTATGTTAATCAGACTTCAAGGTCTGTGAGATTTAAGCAATCTAGAAGAAAACTTCACATAAACAAAAACACACCCATGTTATGATCAAACAAGAACAAGAAAACCAAATCCAGATAGGAGGAAATTCTTGGAGAAAATACCTCAGAGATCAAATGGAATGGTTCATATATCTCTGATTTTCCTCACCACAACTTTCAGTCAATTAGATAAGAGAGAAAGTAGTAGATCGAACCCAAATATCAGGGAAGAAGAGTGACTCAAAGCAAGGAAAATAGATGTCAAAAATCAAAACAAAACATCATTAATCCTTAGAAATCAAATAATTGGAGGCTAAAAAAGGACACAATAAGATAGCATAAACCCTGAGCAGATGAATCAGCAAAAAGAAGACTGAGAAAAACTACTCCCGAGGAGATTTTTGCTGAAAAAGGAGCAGTGCTCTAGTGTCAAGGGTACCAGAGCATTGCAGCACTCTGTGGGAAACTATCAGGGAGTTCCAACACCCTGGTGGTAAAGGAAGGGGAGCATTGGCCTCTCAGAACTCAAACTTTTGCCCAAAAATTAAAAAAAAAACTCAAGAAAAATGCAAAAATCCAGTGTGTAAGATGAATACAAGAGCCAACAACACATCTAAGGATCAGAGACATGACATGAATAATATTTTAAAAATGAGCAAAGGCCAAAACAAGACCTAGGAAAGGAATCAAAAATCAAATTTCCATCCCCAGTGGAGTCTCCAATTTCTGTTACAGAGAAATCCCCTTGTGGACAAGTGGATTCTCTCTTGGATACTATACCCCTATGACCAAGGCAGAAAAGTGTTATTGTGGACACTGACTTTCCTTTTCATGAAGCTAAACTATCCAAAGGTGCAGAAGGAAGGAGAGTAAGTACTATTTTACCGACGTTTTTCCTTGCTCGATCCATACTGATCTTGATCTCCAAGTTCTTCAGAAGGTCTTGCAATACAGTGAGCAACAACAATGAGACATACTTCCTACTCTACCATGATTAGCTTCATAATGGATCTATGAAAGAACAAGTTCATGAAACGTACACAAACTTTAAAGGAAACAGGCCAAGCATAGATTTATATTAATGAAAACAAAGTGAGATGCTTACATCCATGGATGTAGGTGTAGCAGCTTCACCAAGCTCTCTTTTTCCAGACCCTTTCTCAAATAATCCACATAGAATGTTGATGCTTCAATGATATCTCCCTTATGAAATCATAAGTTTGATGCTTCACAATGTCTCCATATCAATACCACTCATGAGATCATAAGTTTGGTATCTTTCAATATTTATCATGTCTTTTACCATGAGAAGGCCTCCTTATATAAGCTTGGAGAGACCCAACCACCTTGAGAGATATTTTGGATAAGTTGAGGATTCCTCTCCTTCAGTTGTGGATCTTCCCTAAGATCATGCCTTGACCTCAAATTCAAATCCAACCAACTTCATAGATTGAGGGGATTCTTCCATGATTTATCTCAACAAAACAAAATTTGCTCAGAAAGGGAAATGCTCCCACAAAAGGGTGCACATAGTGTTTCAATGCTCCCCTAAGAAGGCTAGGGAGCATCGATGCTCCCTGACAATGGGTAGGGGAGTGTTTCCTTCCAAAAATCATTTTTGAGTAGTTTTCTTCATGGAAAATGCTTTGTACTCTTCATCAAATGATTTATCTTCCTAAAATTGGCCTTTGAGGGTGTCTTAAGTGTCTTTATGATGTCATTAGAGACATGACATAGGCAATATGACAGTATGATGTTTGCAACATTTGCGACACTTGCAACCAAAAATGTGACACTTGCGACACTAGCAATGACGACAATGGGCCATCATTGAAGTGAGTAATTTTGATGTGTAACATCCCCCCTGGTAGTGGATTCGATGCTCCAGCTGCTAAATATTGCATGAATGATGGGAATGATGGCCCTCTGTCTTGAATTTGGTACACCAAACTTGTTATCGTTTCTCCCTTGTTTTGGTAATCTCGGCCAACTAAATTGTCAATGCATCCAACTGCGTCTGAACATGTGTCATTCCTGTTGTATTCTCTACCGGAGATTCCTCTAATTTCATTGTAATCTCCAGCACCTCGGGCTACGATGTAACCTTATGTTGAATAAGGGGCCTTCAAATGTGTGGTAGAAGTCTGGAAATAAACCACTCTTGATGTTGTTGATCTGGAATTTGGAAAGTCAATCTCCCCATTACATCCTTAAAGCATTGATTGAAATCCCATACGGACTTTGTTTGTACCTGTTTGATCTCTTTTAGCTCAGTGATGTGCTACGACTCTAACTTTGGATTTTTGAACTCTTTTAATGGCGCTTTCTTTATCTCTACCATGGTCCTGGCTTGTCCTATAGGTGTAATGCTCTGTAACTTCATATACCATACCAGCACACAACCTCTAAATGTTGTTACTAACTACGCAATTTTTACGGCATCATCCTATATGTTTTTAGCATCCCAAACTATTTCGCACACAAACAAGTGTTGTTATGGATCCTCTGACCCCACTCCCCTGAATTCAGGAAGTCTAAGAGTATTATCTACTCATGCCTTGTTGTCTTGTGTAGTCCCTCCTCTTGGTGATATTGGTGGACTATGATTCTGACTTTGACTATGTGCACTGCTCCCACTATTCTGACTTATACTACTATGTACTCCTCGACTAACTATGATGGCTTTTGAAAAGTATTCAAGTATTATATATGATTGTGGTGATGCACATGGGGTCGCGGATTCAACACAAGATATTTTCTGAGTAGGGATTATTGTCTCTTATATTACTGGACTGGACTGAAACCCCTCTTCTTCTCCTCCTATATATGATATCTCTATGATTTAGACTAGTGCACAAGGTCCTCTTTGCTTTGGCTCATTTTGTTTCTCTTCTCTTCTAGCCCCAGTCTTTTTCCTCTTGTACCTTCTTCCTCCATGCAACTCTCCAAAATTGTACTCTTCCTCTGGTATGATTCCTTCTTGCAACCTCGGTCCCTTCTTTCCTTTTTCATTGCTTCCTTCTCTCAAACAATCCCCATGTCATCCTCTAGCTCCCCCTATGTGTGCAACGCCCTTTTATATGTCGGACTTCATTATCATCACGTGTTTTTCACATAACAAAATTTTTATCCACGTATTAAATGATTTCAAGAACCTTCCACATGGACCTTTGAATAAATCTCTTTCTACAATATTGTATGATTGAATGCAATATACTGCAAATTTTGTAACATAACCCCCTAGTACACTATCTAACAAAAAATCAATTGCTCGAGTAGTTAGGCTACTTATCGAATTCAAATGTCTTACAAATTCAGGATTTCAATTCTTCGGCGTTGCAACACTAAACCTTCATGTCTTCTCTACCAACCTTTCTAGCTACTCAGTCAAAAATTTTGGAAATTCGCCAAAGAAAATTTCATGTAGATCTGTAAACACATGCTTTTGCTTTCGTTGCTTGTCATTCATTTGAGGGTTCCTATTCTCTTATCATGCAAATTCTTGTTCTTTTAGTTCCAACCAATCAATGATATCCTTCTTAGTCGGCCTCCAAAACATCCCCTTTGTTGCAATGTCCTGGTCGTGGAAACAAAACCATTTGTGGGCTTAAACTAGTCTGTGCATGGGTTGTAAGACCCAAGGTTCGATTCAACTATGACCAACAAACCTACAAGACACCAACCCTTCCAGCATCACCTACTTGTGCAGATGAAGTCTCACCCAAGGTATCTATGGGGACTACAGGAACCAAGCTTTTGCATGAGTAAGGGAAAGGGAGGTAGATATCCAAGTCATTGTTCCTTATTTTTTCTTATGTATGTTCTTGATTCTTACATAGATTATCAAATTCATTCATGAATATTGCAGCATAATCAGTTCATAAACTAAATCTAGTCCGTGAAGTATAGCATGATTCATAACTACACATACACAAGTAAAGAACACAAGATACAAGATTATCTATAAACTCTTTCTTTATTCATCTTATCAACTTATTACATTCATGACTCTTCCATAATCTCAACCTCACTACTCAACCTCTTTCTCTTCATCCTTTTGTTCTCACCCCAACAGTTACATATTTATACCCAAAATATAGGGCTTAAATCCCTATTCTATCTATCCCAAAATATCCCATTACAATGCATGGCATGGCGAGCTTTAGTTAACTAGTTGTTTTCTTTCTTAGGATTTTCTCCCTTTATACAATTTTTATGTTGTTCTTTTATATCTAGAAACGCACACTATCATCCTTCATGCGTTCTACTCTCGCTCGCTTGCTTTTTCCTTTTGTCTTTGCATTGTTTGTGCACTTTCCTTTCTTCTACACCCTTTCTTCTGTGCACTTCCCTTATCCTTAGGTTTTTTCTCCAAAAATTGCATCCAAAACTCTCTATCTAACAAGTATTTTCAGTTTAAAGTTTAAAACTCCAATTAAAATTTTGCTCGTGATCTAAATAAAATTTTGTTACAAGTATTACAAGCCCTAATCATTAACCATTTGAAATAAGTGAAGAACCAATGGTAAATCTTATTTTCAATTAATCCACAACATAAATAAAAGGATTATTTTTTAATGGAGGGAGAAAGAGTGACCTGCATAAAAGAGAAACATTTACATGAAAGAGAACTAAAGATTCAAAAACTTTAGATCAACCTCTTCCTAAATGAAAGGATCTATCCTCATAGCCAAGTGTCCTATGATTTGATCTCCACACATAATTTGACAAAGAAGATTGAGCGAGCAATTTGTGTAAAGTGAAAACCTAAAGCTCACATGAAGAGAAGCGACCTACGATCTATAAGAACCACCAACTTTTTCCTCTATGTTTAAAAGAAGCGAGTGGTATGAACTGTGGAGAAGAGAAGTGAAGTGGGCGAGGGAGACCTGTAAAACAAAGTGGAAGTGCATGAACCTACACAATTAATGAGTCCATGTAGAGAGTCCCTCGATCTGGCGAGAAAATTCAAAGTTCAAAACCCTGAAGAAACATACCTAAATCTGGTGATCTGGTGTGTGGTGTATCCTATGCAAATTTACTTCATGGTGCAACATAATTATTAATTCATTAAGGTGGTATAAGGTGCTCACAATTAAAATTAAGGTTATATAAGATGATAATTCATACAATTAATGTGATATAATATGTTCATTAAGGTGATATAATCCTTCGACACGAACAGTGTGATTTCATACTTCTTCAGGATAATCCATTGTTTAGATTACATATTGATGAACAAAATGACATCAAGGATGAAAATGACTTCAAGGAAAACACTCAATTGAATGATGATGACACTTATAAATATGAAGATGAGTTGAATGAAGTCCCTATGACAAAAAATGTTGCAGATAAATGTGAAGAAGCAATTAGAATTGTTCGTCCATGGGAAGAACTACAATTAAAATGGAATCGATGTGGCTTAGGATATGAAAATGGTGTTGACAAGATTTTTCATATTCCTAATTATTGTGAACCTGTTTGTTTTGTGAGTGGAGATTTTTTGAATGATGATCAAAAGACAGAGCTTGAGGATATTGGTAAGGAACAATTCCAGGATGATGTTGTTGTGGATTTTGATGCAATTAAGGATGATCGGGATGTTGATTATTCTACAAGTATTGTAGATTGGTATGATCATGATGATCAAATGGATAATGAATCCATACAGTGAAAACACTGTTATCGATTTGGACATGGTGACTCAAACTTTTTTTATCTTCACCCATGCAGTTTTGTGGAAGACCAATCACCCCTCAATAAGGTGCCCGAAGAGAAATAAAATTAACTGGAAACATATTCATTTTGAATGGTTTGGGAATTGACGTCGAAATTTGGAAGCCATTTATTGGAGCATTCTTATCGATGAGTTCATACACACATACAACCATGCTTAAAGGATAAATTTCTATAGAGGATGGTTCTGATTGTTTTGGATTTGATTATTTGAGGGCATGGTCGGTGCCCAGTTGATGTATTCTTCTGAGTTGAATATTGAGTCTCCCAAATATGCTTGAAGATGGTTTGAATACCCTTTTCCACTTTCAGGGTGGGTATATCACATTATCTATAAATATCATTGTTCATTCAACGGGGGGGGAATATTGATATGTCATACTTCAAGTTTCAAAGTCTAACTTACAGGATTGCAATTTTTCATGATTTATTATGGATTCATGATTCAAGATTGTAGATGAGTTTGTGATTTCAGGATGATGGATGATGGAGGATTGTTTCAAGACATGATTTTTGTTTATTGATTGGATGATGGATTTAATGACTTAGAATTGGTTTGGCCAGTTTGACCTTAAGAGGATTTTTACTAAGAAAATTCAGCACTTGGCATTTTTTATGATGGATTCATGATTTTGATGGATATTGCATGGATGGATGACTTGCCACAATTTTGGCATTTGATGGATTTCAATCACCTTGTGACTTTGATGGTGGTTCGACAGTTTGACACATTGATGGAAGTTTGAATTTTGATCGACATTTCGGATTTGCGATAGTACCAGTGATTCACCTAGTTTATTACAAAAAAATTTTATGGACACGGGGTTTTATGGATATAAGGTTTTGATGCCTTTCGAAACTTTTTTCTGTTAGTAGGATTATTGACAATTTTTTAGTGTGTTGATTTATGAGAGCAGTTTGTGAACTTATTTTTTCACTTGATAGTCTTTGGACTTTACCGGGATGATCTTCAAATCTAGCATAGGTTAGCTTTTTCTTCTGCATTTGTACTTGGCACATTCATAATTTCTAGGAATTTTCAGGATTTTGGATGTGTTGGACATGTAACCAATTCACTTCTCATTAGGGTTTTCTCTCATCGGTTTTCGGTTCACTTCAGTGAACACCTATAGGTTTTCTAGCTCATTTGTTACACAATAAGTTTTCTAGACTTGGTTTCGAAATCCACTTTCAGCGTGTTTTTTTAGGCACATTTTCATTGACATTCATGATATTTCAAACCATGAGTTACAAGTTGAAGACTTATCATATTTTTCACTAGTCCTTGTTGTTGAGCTAATACATTTGTATGGATTTAAGATTAAAGGGGGGTTTGTTAGAAATAATCATAAGTCCTAACAAAACATTAATAACTAGTTAGTTGTGATATGGTTGTAAGGTTGTTACATTGAGTTGCATTATTAATGTACCATTGATGTACATATGGATTGACTCGGCTTAGTGCCTTTTCCGCCCGTCTTCTTTGCCTTCTTGATTTTGTTAGTTATTTTACTTTCTTGGCTATATTTTTTCTCCTATTACTATCATCAATATGGTAGATTGTAAGCCATGTAATACTCCTTTTCAATCTAGATTTAAGTGGAATAAAACTTGTCAAACTCCCAAAGTTGATTCCACTCTCTAAGTCTCTATCGACAACTGGTCAACACTCTTATTTTTCTCACACATAGTTGACATGACATTTCCTTTGTTGTTAGTGTGGTTTCTCAATTTTTGCAAGATCCCATAGAAAGACACTAGAAAGAAATCAAAAGGATTGTTCACTCTCTCAAGGGTACCACTCAATTTGTTACCAAATATTGTTGAAGTTTATATTTGTTTGTCAGCCTCACTGACTCCCACTAGGAAGGTGACAGTGATGATCGAAAGTCCACTTCTAGATATGTGTTCTTCTTCATCACTTGACCATTGGTTTGGTTGTGCAAGAAACATAAGGTAGTCTCTTTGTTTACTATAGAATATTAATACCATGGCATCATGAATGTCGATATAGAGGTTGTATAGATTCACCAACTTTTTGGTGAACTTGGATTTCTTGTACAAACCTCGACTACACTCTACTGTGACAATCAAAGTTCCATTCAAGTTGCTAAAAACCCTATTGCACAAAATAAAATGAAACATGTTGATCTCCATGTTCACTACTTGAGACAATTGGTTCATGAGAATGTGGTCTCTCTTTTTTATTGCAGACCAGATGATCAAATTGTTGATATCTTTACAAAACCTTTGTATGAAGCTAAATTTGTTAAGATTTGTTCGATGCTTGGGCTTCAAAAAGATGTAATTATGGGAGGGTGTCCTAATAACTCAATTTCACCTCATGAATCTCCATAATCATGTGTTGATGGGGGGATGTTGGAGCCTTAGGCTTTAATTGTTCATCACACTTATCCTTAAATCAGTCAGTCGGGAAGTCAACCTACATCTGGAAATAGTCGATTGGGATATCAACCATATATCTACACCAGTCGATTGAGTAGTCGAAAATCATGTTGGTCGGACAATCAACCAACAATCAAAGATAGTTGGTCGGTGGATAGACCAATTGAGCAATCAACTACCAGTTGGAGGCATAAACAGTCGGGTCAAGAATCCTTATCAAGATGAATAGACAATGTGGATTTGACGAAGTCAACTCTAACCACTGATGGTTGTATGTGAACAATATCTTCCTAATTCAAAGGAATTTTGTTAGATATTGAAGCTATAAATAGCATACCTTTGAGTCATTATCTTGTGTTTCATGTATCAATATTGAACATGGTGTGAATGTTCTGTTAGGGTCTTAACCCGCACATAGGTAGAATAATATATTCGGATGTAATAAACATCAATATTAATAAGGCATTTCAATAAAATAGAATAAGGCGGATGTAAGAAGACCTAATAGAAGCTTTCACTTCTAGAAGGATATTCCTCTAGATGTCTTTTTAGTATAAATAGGAGTCGAGGGTATGAGAACCCTAGATTGGATATTATTGTAATAAAGCTCTGCTCAACTGGAGGTTTCCCCCTTGAAGAGGCCCATGAACATTGCTTTCAGATTCAAAGTGTTATTTATTTATGTTGTTATTCTTATATCATTTCAGTGTTATTGTGGTGAATGTTTTGGTTATATTGTTGTTATTATGCCATTACTAGCATTTTATTTCTGTTCTGCATACATTTTATATCTGGTATATTACAAGTGGTATCAGAGCACTTTCCTCGGCAAAAAGTGTGGGTTAATTTTTTTTTCAGGGTAGAGATGTATTCCAGTGTCTTTAAGCCACAGAGATATATTGTTAAGTGCATAAACCCGTGGTTGAGGGATTCATACACGCAGGAAATACAAGTGATACTTAAGCGCACATTTGTTGGCCACCCTTGTAACCCCTGTTGGTACCCCTTCGAGTTGTAGCGCATCAGACAACACCTGTGTACGGACGGGCCTAGATTACCTGAAGCCCTCTTTATATAAACCAATCGGTCACCTGACTGCTATAGTGTCACCGAGAACAGCACTCAGGAAGATACTCTCTATTACTTGGGTAGTCGGGTAGTACGGCTAAGGGTATAGTCTATCCTCCTTAGTTAGTGCCTTGAGATATTGGGCCGAGTACTAGTGTTGGACCCCGCACATATATCAGAGAGTTATAGAACAGGGCAAACCCTTGTCTGTAGAACCCTTGAATACCTAACCCTTGGGGACAGAAACATAAGAAAATTAAAACAGACAAGATCTATTGGCACGCAATTGTGTTCAGGTTGCCAAGTAAATACACATTTCTTTCTGGTTAAGAATTTGGGAATTTCCTCTCTGTAGTATTCTTCAGACCAGATGTGTGGAAATTTTTTCACCATAATTTTATCCCTATTCCATTGGATTCATCTCTTCTCCCTTATCACATTCATCCATATCATTTTTTTAGCAAAACGTTTTTACCCCACCCACCCCTTTTCAGTTCCCCCATCCTCATGGCCCATACTCCTAGCCAAGACTTGGAAGCTCGCTTCAACACCTTGCAGTTTGGTCTCATTGAGACCCAACAAGAAGTGAAACAAATAAGTGCCAATGTTGTCGCCATCAATACAACCATGCAGTCCTCAATGGGTGAAATCAAACAAGACCTCACCACCCAACTTGAATCATTCTTTTCAGCACTCTACACCAAACTACATATCCCTATAGATAGCCCCTCCTCTTCCTCACCCCCACATACTGAAGGTGACCATTTCTCGCATTCCCATACCTTGCAGAACCATCACTTTCAACATGACCTACGCCTTCCACGGGTGGATGTGACCAAATTTGATGGCTCGGACCCCATTGGTTGGGTAACCCAAATGGAACATTACTTCTCTTTATAAAGCATTACAAATGACTTGGCCAAACTCTGGTATGGTGTTCTCCATCTAGATCAAGAACGTTGGCAATGGTGGCAATGGAGAAAAAATTCTCGTCAAGTGTATATTGCTTGGACACAATTTGTGGCAGAGCTTTACGAACACTTTGACACTGACACCAACCATTTGGGTTGTTTGACAAAGCTGAAACAATTAGGAATAGTGGAAGACTTTATAGCTTCCTTTGAGCACCTAGATTTTAGAATAGAGGGCATGTCTGATGCCTTTTTCCGAGAGTGTTTTATCAACGGCCTCAAGGATGAAATTCGGGCCCATGTCCTCATGTCTCAGCCTGAGAATTGGGTGGAGGCTACCAAAA
>ML804720.1:390024-409479 GCA_009831015.1 Picea engelmannii
TCATAACTCTCTAACCGTGAGGAGTCATGTGACGTTCCACATACCACCGGAAATGGCATGACAAGCACTATATATCTAGTATAGTTTCCCTGACAAATTCACTGTCCTTCAACTCATTATTCTAGAATTCAATATGGTTTCTCTTACTCCGCAAAGCATCTTCCCATGAGGGCTTTGACCATAAGGGGACCACTTTGGAGTTCATCCATATTTACTTCTTATCAACAATGATGAGACAATAATGAGTCATCTTTACATCAAACAATATTGGGTCCATTACCCAAACCTTTATGCTGCGGGGATTTCTTCAAGGGTTGACATCAATGACAACCAACCTTAATCAACAATCAATACATAATCATTTTGAAAGTTAATGATAAGGTGTGGAAATATAATCTTATAATATAAGGTGTGGATTGTTGCATAATATGAAGTGCATTTGCACATTTCTTTGTCAGTATGATCTTCATATTGAACTATGGTCTCATAGTTGGTATTATGCATTCTTCTTGAGTTAGTTAGTGACGGGTAGATCAAAAAAGTTGTAGTTCCAAGTTTTGTATACATGGCTCATGTACATTTTCAATTTTCAGTGTTTGTGTAAGATTGTGCTATCATGGTAAAATGATTGTGTTACAAAAATTGGCTTGTACACTTTAATAAATAGCATGTTTGTCTTGAAATACATAGGGTTAATTTTTCCAATGTGTGAATGTGAAAACTGAACAAAAGTTAAATTTCATTTTTCCAAGTGTCAATTTTACACAATAGCTCTTCTATCAGTGTGTCTTTTACCTTTTGGAGAAATTGCTAGTTTTAAAACCATTCTTGTGTAGTGTTTTACAGGTCATTTCCTCAATTAGTGATGGATATTACTTTTGAAGGTGTTTTTTTGTATGTTGTGTTATATAAAATTATATGAAGGAAACAAAAGAAACCAAACAAAACCTTGAGTCCCATGTATGGTCGATGACTTAAAACAATTAGATTGTATATTTTAGTCGTCTATGCCATTTGAAGGTTTGAATGAGTTTGGTAATCTATATATTTCAAATCAAAGGAGTTTTGGAATATCTGAAAAATCAAAAGAGAAGGAACTATATGGAAATTCACCCATGTGGTCCCATGTAGTTTATAGTTATGTGTTCCACTAATTTCTAATGATAATAAAAATAATCTAATTTTAATGCCACAACCTTGCTAGAAACCAAATTTGATGTATAAGACCCCCTTGTTTATAGGAAAAGGGACCCATGTTGCTTAGAAGTTTGATTACTTGGGCTACAGAGGTGTGCATAGCTTATCCCCCTCCCAATTTGAACCTATGACCTCCAAATTTTACTTTGCATTTTCTAATAATTGTTGTCATGTGTATTTAATTTTGATAAAGGACAAGTTTATGGAGTGTAAACATTTTTACATGTAATATGCCTTGTGCTAGTTAAGATAAGTCTATTTTGGTTTTGGCTTCTTCTACTAGCATATTTCTAGATAGCTACAAAACATACATTCCTTTTGTTTGAATTTTTCTATCTTTTGTGCATTGTGTGATGAAAGTGTATGGGGTTAAAAAATTGAATACACTCATTGTGAGTGTCAAAAATATTTTTATGAATTTAAAACATTATTTCCTTTGTGTAACCCACATTAGTTACTTCTCCAGATCTAGATGGGTGTGAAATTCCTTACATGCCATGAATCTTATGCCAATGGAGATGGGTCCATTGTGGTTGTAGCCTTTCCTACTAACATATTGTTGGATGGACCAAATATTGTTGGAGTTACTTCACACACACCTAAGATTTATTTTTCCTAAGGTTTTCCCTATGTTTATTAGTCATTATTCAATCTCCTATATTTTAGGGAGAATATTCCTCTAGGAGAATATTGTCTTATGTTCACACTTCACTTTGATCAGTTGAGTGGATTCTAGATGCCACATTGGGATTATCACCATGCAGCATTGGGATCATCGCCAGGTAATGTGAATTGTCCTTGGGATCATCACCAGACTATTGCATTACTCATGATTCCCCAATATCCCCCTCACTTCACTCTATTTCAGTCAGTTAACTGGAGAATGAGAGACTAGCTAACTCACACTAGGTGGCAGTTCACTCTCGTAACTGCCTGAGAGACTAGACTAGGTGGAAATTTACTCATGTAACTATTGGTGTGTGTCCAAATCACTCTGGACCAACACTATGGCACATTGGCTTCTTCTCTAGTGTTCATTATTTGAGTTATACAGATTATATCATGTGTAAATTATCATTCATTCATTTGGTTAATGAGAATTCTTCCATTCTTTCTCTCCTGCTTATCTTTTCTTCTATTTTCTGTACAATTGTGTATGTGAATTACCATCTAGATATATTATGTGTAGGTTCAACACATTTACATGGTATCATATCCAATGGACTTCTATGGAAAAGACACACCAAATTATTTTTTCAAGTACTGAAGATTGAAGACAGCGAAAAAATGGAATTTCCTAAAGAATTCATTCTTACACCGTACAATTTCTTTGCATGGAAGGAGAAGATGATAATTCATCTTCGAGGTAGAGGATTATACCATTTAACCATGAACATAAATATGGAACCAACATCAACCATAGAAAAATCCAAGTATCTAAATCGAATGGATGAATCTTTTGGAACAATTTGCAGTCTCATTTCTCTTGAAACCGTCTTTCACATATCCTCCTGTAAAACCCCCAATGAATCATAGACCACCATGGAAGGGATTTTTGGAAAATAGGACAATATGAGGGGACACATGCTCAAGGTGTAATTTCTCACATTGGATCCAAAAACCTTCGACAATCTCCAATATTTCTTTTCCAAATATAGTGATTTTTTGTAGCAACTCAAGGCTTGTGGGGTTGATAAATCTGAGGAGAAACAAATGGTTCTCACCATTCTCTCCAAACTTGGTCCAGAATACTCAATGATTTAATCCACATTTCATTCAGTTAGGTTCACCTCCAAATCTACCTGGACAATGCCCTCTCTTGAGGCCTTTATCGAGTCTCTGACACAAGAACAGAACAAGCTCATCAATATGGGAAACATCAAAAGCCCAAAGGCGCATGCACTTACTGTGAAATATGGCAGAGGTCGTCAATATCAGAAATCTAAATATAAAGACAAATGAAATCACATAAAAATCCGAAGAAGGAAGGGTACTCAAAACCCTTCAACGATGCCTTTGGATCCAAAGGTGGAAAGGGAAGAAAAGTGGAGAAATGCACTTACTACCATAAAGGATTCCATCCAGAATCTGCATGTATGCAAAAACAGATAGATCTAATGACTCAAATACTTCATCAAAACAACCTTGGAGATTTCATCCCCGAGGGTGCCAAGAAGAAGAAGCCAGAAGATCAGAATCCCAAGAAAGGCAATTCTAGCCATGCAAAAATCAGAGGTCTTTCAACACCTCAAAGATTTCAAAGACCTTGTTGAGACACAGTCGGGAAAGAAAATCAAAGTCCTCATAATAAATAACGGGGCAGAGTATGTCAACCATGAGATACATAATATTTTTCATGAGGCAGGGATTTAGTTGCAACACACGGTTCCCTCTACTCTCCAGCAAAACAGAGTTATTGAGCAGAAAAATAGATCTCTAAAAGAGATGGCATCTTGCATGCTACATGCAAAGTCACCTCCATAGAGATTATGGGATGAAGCACTTAATTTTTCAACCTACATCCAAAATAGATCTCCCCATAGATCTGTCAAGGATAAAACCCCCTACGAGGCTTGGAGCGGCCTCAAACCGAAAGTGACCCACTTCCATATTTTTGGTTCACGTACATGGGCCAGAATTCCCTCTAAGAAGAGGAAGGCACTTGATCCATAGAGCACAGAGTGTATCTTTGTTTGATACCCCGACGGTGTGAATGGATATAGACTCATTGATCTTTCCTAAGATTGGTTCATCATTGAGCGAAGTGTCCAATTCAAGGAAAGTCTCTCGCATGTACCTGAGTATCCGCATGCAGACATTTTTGTTCTTCCATCTGTCAGAGATGATGAGCATGCACATGCCACCTCTTATTTAGATGAGATTTCATATTTAGAGGATTCAGATGATCCAGATATAGAGTCATTACAATCAAATGTAGAGACAATGCATGCAAATTCATATGTAGATCCAAAGTTGAGGCCCAAGTGGGCCTAGACGACTCTTCAGGATGCAGGGGATATTTTTGAGGATCCAGCTGATACTAGGAGGACTCGATATGATTTAGAAGAGCCTCCTCTTTGTTGGTCACTGTAATTACTTATTTAACTAAACAATCAAGTGCTACATAAATTGTCAACCCAGGGAAGTCTGTTTATTTCAAAGGTAATCACACACTGTATATGTTCAATCTCAAAAGCAATCTAGAGTTGTAGTAAAAGTATATTAATCACACCTTGCCTTGAA
Source organism: Picea engelmannii (assembly GCA_009831015.1). NCBI lineage: Eukaryota > Viridiplantae > Streptophyta > Pinopsida > Pinales > Pinaceae > Picea > Picea engelmannii. The sequence goes on from ML804720.1 coordinate 394,465, forward strand.
CAAAATAAGGTTCTACTTTGAATTACAGAAAAGCAACCTACCTATTGCAGAGTTCAAAGTTTAAAGAAATAATTATCTAAAGAATCCTGGATTACATTAAGAGATAACAACCTAGGAAAGAAATCTTTCAAAATACTGCAAAAGGAAAGACCAACTATTCTGTAATAGGGAACAAGACCCTATTCCCCAAGCAGGAATCTTCAGCACCTGTTTCCGATTATCACACTTTCATGAACTCATTGTTAATCAAAAGTAATTGACACGCACTAAAGGCTAACTATCTTTTAACAGAGAACATGACCCTATTCCCTAAGAAGGAATCTTCAACGCCTGTCTCTGATTATCACGCTTTCATAAATTCACCAAACAGGATTGCTAACTAGAATGATCAACGGTTACCCAAGCATGAATTATATGAAAACAATGTAACAATCAGTAAAGCAGAGTTTCAGCAAAACACAGTTCAGTAAAGTAGAGTTTCAGCAAAACAGAATTTAATCAAGGCATGAACAAAAATAATACTAACACACTATAGAATTAATGGGTGAATCTTGTGAAGAAGGTGGGCCCTCCCTTCTCACAAGATTCCCCAGAAACGAAAGGAACTAGGAAGAAATGCTCAGAACAATATTTTATTCATCTATCAACTGTATCATATTACAATGTCTGAAGTAAACATGTCCCTCTCTGTAATCCTTTCTTAGCCAAGAAAAAGTGCCTTTATAATGATGATTTCCCCTTATTTAAAGAGGAGAATCCCCTCGATACAATTTAATCATCAAATTACATGTGCACATCTGAATCCTATTCTTAGTCAGATCTGATCTTTATACTGGAATAGGATATCCCAGTCTCTCGTAACATAATGCTTATTACAATAGTTGAAATGGTGTTGAGTGAGGTGTAGTTGTTGCGGCTGGAGTAACAACTTCTTTATTTATCTTCTTGTTACTGTTGTTGTCTACTGTTTCAACATCACAAATCGCGGGTTGTTTCAGCAATAGGATTTACGTTCTGACTGTTTCAGCAACGTGGTCTCAAGCAGCAGCGATGGTTAATTCTGGCTCAAGGTGCGGTTGTTGTGGTCAATGTAACAACTTCTTCTTTTATGTGAATTGTTGTTTCAATATCGTAGACCATGGAGAGTGTAACAGCTTATTTGTGTGAAGTGTTGTTTCAGCATCGTAGACCACGGAGAGTGTAACAGCTTCTTTGTGTGAATTGTTGTTTCAGCATTGTAGACCACAGACTGTTTCAGCCACGGGGTTTGCGTGCTTTTGACTGTTTCAGCAACGGGCCTTCAAACAACAACAATAATCTGCAGTGAACTGTTTCAGCACTTATATATTTCTGATCGATCATTAAGTATGAGAGTAATGTAAAATTATATGCAAAATAAATTAAACATATAGTAAAGAGAAGAGACGTTATATACCTTTGGAAAGATAGGGTAAGGTAATAATGTAAGTTTAAATGTGAGTGGAAAAAGGATGTAATGGTAGCAAAAAGTGTGAACAAAAAGGTACATTATAGGGTCCTAACACTCTTGCACTCACTACCACTAAACCGTTGCCACCCAAGCTTCTTTTCTCGGTTCAATCTTCAGATCCACAGTCTGATGGAGAGGCTGCTGGAAATCTCTTTTGGGAATCTTCCATGTGGGAGGAGTACAACCCCCTCCTTGAGAACTAGACTTGGGATCTAGTTCCCCTTTGTTGATTAATTGGGTTAGTTCTCATTGATGTCAACCCTTGAATAAATTCCGGTAGCGAATTCTGGTAGCACAAAGGTTTGGGTAATGGACCAAATTTTGTTTGATGTATAATGGTATGCATTTTAATATATTTGAAGTTAAGACTATTCTAGATGAATAGTAAATGTCATGTCATTTACGGTGGTACGTGGAGAGTAACATAAATTCTCACGGTTAGAGAGTTAAGGCCATGTGAAGTTGAAGAACCCTCATGAGTCGTCTAGAAGCCCCAAAAGGTCAAAGTAGTCAAAGTGGTTGCAAAGAAGAAATTATTTCAATAATAAAGTGAAGTGATGAGTGTACTATAAGTCAAAGTGGATACCAAAAAAATTATTTAAATAATAAATTTTATGGATAAATTACTAAGTGGACAAGTGGTTAGAAGTGGGTTAGCCCTAAAATAAGGAAAGTGGTTTAAGATGGTTAGAAGGTAACCCCTTGAGGAAGCTACATAAAAGTATAAATAAGAGGCAATGGTCTCACATCTTAAAAACACTCGAGAATATTGAATATCTATAAGTGACTGAGGTAACCAAAGGATATCTAAGGTGAATTTCAGAGGGAAGGTGAAGTAAAGAAGGCTGAAATTCAAGGGAGGATAAATTCTTTTGATGATTCTTTCTAAGGTATGTTATTTATGGGTCATCTCACCATTTTCGCAATACATTTTTTTCTAGAATGATTCAAACCACAAAATCTAGAGACCGTTGAGGAAACATATCCAATTATCTGTGATAAAAATTTCATCTTTTGGGTCGTTGTATTTTTTTAGTTACACTCCGTGAAAAATAGGGTTTGTGGCTAGTCCTGAAACTAGTCTAAAACATGTGTTTTGGGTAAAAACGTCATAACTTCTTCATAACAGATCCAAATTCAGTAATACCAGATGTATTGGTTATAGTAAATTCTACAGTATTCTTTGTATTATTTTCAGATCCACACAACAAATATTCCATGCGGTGCATGCTCTACAAGTTTGCTTTCTAGAATAAGCCAGAATTCATCAAGGTATGCCATTTTTTTTATAACTCCTTTTATGAGAGGTTCCAAGTAGTGAAACCTGGAGGAATTGCATAAAATACATTGAAGAACATTGTATACTATTTGTGTATCTTTATTCATTACAGGTACATAGTTATGATTATTTCAAGTTAGGGTTGTGACTAATCCAAAATTAGTCATGTGAGACTAAAGTAAAGTTTGATGAAAATGCTAGTCTCTTGTTGTTAAAGTTAAGGAAGGTTTGCAGATATGTGATCATATACACCAGGTCTATTACAGAGTTACAAATCATATTTCGATGATGAAATTGATGAGGGATTTTGGTTGAGGCACATGATTGAGACAAGTAGTTGATGAGTTGGCACATACATGAGGTGTATTGTTGATGATGTTGGTACATATTGGTGAGTCATAGTTTACGTGTATTTGATGCATGATTGGTACATATTTGGTGCATGGTTTATGCACTCATTGATGGCACAAGTTGAGAAAAAGGTTGGTGCATGGTTGATGCACTTGTTTATGGTACAGGTTGTTTGGTGCAGGTTGTTATAGGTTGTTTGGTGCATGTTGATTAGTACAAGTTTACAGAAGTATATCTCATAGTGATAGTGTGACAGTGGTTCCATCATTCTACTTCTACGACAGGGCGATTGGATGGGGCAAGGACATGTGGTTGTAGCCACCTTTCGTTTGTATCCGGAGAACATAGGGGGTTGTAGACTCCTTCTGGTTGTAGCCAGAGAACTGGGGAGTTCAAGCTTCCCTCAGGTTGTAGCCTGAGAAAATAGGGGGTTCTAGCCTCCTTCCAGTTGCAGCTAGAAAACAAAGGAAGTTGGTGCTTCCAATGAATGTAATTATTAAAGACATATAAGAAAAATCATTCTGTGGTTTTCTCCCGCTTTAGGTTTCCACGTAAAAACATTGGTGTATTGTGTATGTGTATGATTTCTCATTTGTTCATTGTTTATTTACTCTGAAACTATTGGATGATAATGCTACATTGATATAACACTTGCATTTTATGGTTAAAAAGGATTAAATTGTTCTATTATTGATTCAGGCCCCCTCTCAATAATTCAACAATTGGTATCAGAGCAGGTTCCTTTAGAAATCAGTTTAACCATTAAAAGGTAGATCATGGAGAGAAATAACATGTATAAAAATGGAATACCACGGTTTGATGGACAGAAGTATGCATTTTGGAGAAGAAGGATGAAAACATATATACAGGCACAGGGATGTGAAATTTTGAAATCAATAGTAGATGGATGCAAAGAACCAACAGTTTCGCCAACAAATGAAAAGGTAATGAAACTCAGTCAAAATAATTCCAAAGCCACAATGCACTTCTGAATGGTCATGGTGAATCAGTATATACCAAAGTTGTACATTGTAAATCCGCTAAAGAGATTTGGGTCAAACTTCAAAATATTTATGAAGGAGATTCAAAAGTCAAAGCAACAAAACTTCAAACTTACAGAGGTCAATTCAAACAACTAAAGATGAAGGAAGATGAGAGTATTGAAGCTTACTTCTTATGAGTCAATGAAACATTGAATGCAATCATAGGATTGGCAAAATAACTTGAAGAATCCGTAATTGTTCAAAAGGTACTAAGATCTCTTCCTATGAGATTTGATCCTAATATATCAGCACTAGAAGAAAGAGTAGATCTAGACTCAATAAGCATGGACGAACTACATGGAATATTCACATCATATGAAATGAGAACTGAACAGGAAAATACAAATATAAAAGAAACATCTTTCAAAGCATCCAAAAGGTCAAAGCAAAAGGAAAAGAAAAAGGAACATAGCAGCAGCAGTGACTTCTCAAAATATGATGAAGAAGAAGTAGCCAACTTTGTCAGAAGATTGAACAAGGGAACCAATGGTAGATATAAAGGTAAGCTTCCATTGATTTGTTTTAATTGTGATGGTATTGGTCATTTTGCTAACAAATGTCCCCACAAGAAAAATAAGAGGAATGATGAAGATTACTCAAATAGAAAACAAACATATAAAGGGAAAAGAACCAAAAATAAAGATTTCAAGAAAATCTTATGCACCAAAGAAGACATCTTCTCATCAGATGAAGATGAATTAAGTGACAGTGAGACAGAAAGAGTTCTATTCATGGTAGTAGAAGACTCTAATAAATAATACACCAAAGAAGAATATCAAGAGGTAGAAGTTGACTACCGAGAAGAATTGTTGAGTGTCATAGAAGTTATAAGAGGAAAAACAAGAAGCTACAAGCAGAACTAGACAATAAAGAAGACAATTAGGAACTAGAACAAATGATCATGAAATTGAAGGTTCAAATAGAATAAGATAAAAGAATTAAAGAAGCACTCAAAGAACATCTAGAAGAAAGAGACGGGATCATTGGAAATTTGGAATCATAGGTTGTCACATTGAGAAAGGATCTTCAAAAGAAAAATGTGCAAAACAACTCAAAAGTTTTGGATGACATTATCAGCAGTCAAAAGCCTCATCATGACAAGTCCAGACTTGGATACAATTAGACAAAAAAGGGATCAACCTCCAAAACAACAAAACAAGAAACATATCCAAAAATTTATGCAAAAACAATCAAAGAGGATAGGAAGACCTACAAGGAAGATTACAGGGACACTCCTCCACCAAGAATATTCAGATTTCAGAATCAATGACCGAAAGAAACAAATAGGCCTCAGGAAGAAGAAGGATTCATAAAAGTAACTCCTTTCATAAGATCTTCAACTCCTAGGTAGCTACTCGCATTCGCAAGAATATGATTACAATGAGGCCCTAGAGGCCTTTTTTACAATAAACAGGAGTGCCAAAATTCCTAGACATCCAAAAACCTAACCCTAGGAGATGAAGCGCCAAAAGTCATGTGGGCCCCGTTTGGGTAAGTTAGTACATCAACTTCCCGGGGTCGTAACTTTTGCATATGATCTCTATTTTAGGCGTATGATAGCTCGTTGGAAAGGTATCATTGAGGAGATTAATTTTGGGGGCTCAATTATTCCTTCGACTATCATTGAGAACCTCGATCTCAAAAAACATTCATTTAGGCCCTCAAAATGGCCCCGGAAGTTAAAACCTGCTAAAAATAGTAGATTGCCAAAATTGCCAGAAAACTGTTTTGAGCCGGTTGGAGAAGGTGGGTGGCCACCGATATCCACCTGGATCACTCATAGAGAACCACAATAGAACTATAGCAGTCACAGACAAGAACCTCAGAAGAGAACATGGATAAGAAAGAAGAATCAGTATAGCAATGAAGAATGCACACTCGCTCAACAAGCTAAGAAAAAGAAATGTGGTTGGTATGTTGACAGTGCTTGTTCAAAACACATGACAGGTGATAAACACATATTTCTTACATTAAGAAAGGAAAGAGATAGATCAATCTCCTTTGGAAATGATGATTCAGCTAAAATCATTGGAAAAGGCACAGTCAGAATTGGAAACAAGAATACCAAGGCGGAAAATGTTCTACTAGTAGAAGATATGAAACATAATATTCTAAGTGTAAGTCAAATGTGTGACCAAGGTCATAAAATTACTTTTGGTTCATAGAAGTGCGAGATAAGAAAATAAGGTTCAGGAAAATTGATTGCAATAGCTGCAAGAACTTTAAGCAACATATATGTTTTAAGTGAAATTGGAAATGAAAAGTGTTGTCTAGGAAAGGAAGATGAAAGTTGGATATGGCACAGATTAATGGGTCACATACACTTTGATAACCTTGTCAAAGTCAGCAAAAAGGAATCAGTTAGAGAAATTCCCCATATCATGAAACCAACCAACACTTTATGCAAGCATTGTCAACAAGGAAAGAAAACAAAGACCATGTTCAACTCAAAGGAATATGCAACGACAAGACCACTGGAAATTGTGCATATTGATCTAGTTGGACCAACTAAAAAAAAGGGTTTAAAAGGTGAGAAATACTTTATGTTATTAGTTAATGATTATACAAGAATGACTGCAATTTTCTTTTTCAGGAATAAGTCAGAAGCTTTTGAAAAATTCAAGGTCTACAAGGAAATGGTTGAAAATGAAATGGATTCAAAAATCAAATGTTTGAGATATGATAATGGAGGAGAGTTCACTTCAAAGGAATTTATGGACTACTAGAGCATGCATGGAATAAAAAGGCAATTCTTCATTGCTTGGACACCTCAACAAAATGGAGTGGTTGAAAGAAAGAACAGGACAGTACAGGAAATGGCTCGAACAATGCTAATGGATTCAAAATTTCGTTGGCCCTTGGTTATGGAAGGAAGGGAAAATTGAGAAAGAAAAGGTCAAACTTAAACTACGCGGGAGACACAGTGATTGTCACTAGGTCGAAGTAAGAAAAACAGCATAACAGTCGGAGCGAAGCACGGAAAAGCAAGCCATTGGATGAGGAGATCGAGGATGAAATATCAACAAGGAATATGGATCAAGGACAACTCAGCAAGCAGAGAAAGCCAACATTGGATGCTTTGGATCACCACGCAAAAAGGAAGGAAAGACAGGTTGGTGAAGCCCTGAAAAGGTGGGTCAAGTTGACCTAGGGTTTTAGACACCTATGGTTTTGGGTAATTAGGGTTTTGACACCTAGGTTTCGACCTAAGGCTGTCGGTGAAGGACTATAATGTATAAATAGAGGTCTAGAGGACCTAGGTCGGGTCGGTACTAGTGTTGGGTATTGATATCGATTTATTGAGAGATTATTGTACTGTGAGAGAGAGGAGTGTTGAGAGTGAGAGCCTTCTAGTATTGTAATATCTTCAGCTGGGTGCAAAGATCAAAACCTGCAGCTGGGTGCACAGGAAAGTGAGAGACAGAGAGAAGAAAAGAGAAGATTTGCTGACTAAGAGCGCAAATCAGAACTGTAAGCTTTATCTTAATATATCATAAGCACAGTTTTTTGGACGTATCCCTATAAAGAGGGTGAACCACGTATATTTTGTGTCATATGTGTGATTGATGCCTCGATCTCTGTCATTGTTATACTGTTATTTGCATTATTGTGTTAGATCATATTTATGGTTGCACAGAGTAGATCTAGCTAATAAGAGGTATATGAATGTTGTGGTATTGTTGTATTAGTTCCACTTGATATTGCCTTGGTTGTAGACATATTTTTCCTGCAACCCCCCTCTTAGCAGCTTCAGGTGAGACTACATCTACTTCGCAGGTGTTCCTGAAAGGGCTAATAGCTAGGGCTTGTTGGTGTGCTCTTGGAGTGAACCCTGGGTCTGCCCCTGTGCCAACAAATGGTTTCGTTGCTGAGACTGGAATATTTTTAAGGGAATTTCAAGGTGGTTCCCATTGAAGACAGAGATTCAAAAGTGGATAGAGGATCAAGAGAGGGACTTCATTGAAGCCCAGAATAAGAACCCTAAACTGAGTACTAAAGATTGGCTACACAGATACATCTTCACCGACATTCACAAGATCTCCTTCAGAGGAATCCACCAGGAGTTGTTTGAGTGGTTGGCTAGGTTAGCCGATTCCCAGTTCGAGATCATATCTAGACCTCCTATGGTTTGGACACCAGCACTGATCTAGAAGGTCAAGAGAGTTGACAACATTGTATCTAGAGCAGTAGATCATTGGTTTGATAGTACCATTAGAGGGTATATCACTGAATTTGCTATTGATAGGGTAGAATCATATAGCCAAGCCAAGAGATACTTTTTTAAAGGACCCAAAGGAAAATTTTTGAACTTTCTGAAGCTGAGAATGAAGATGTTGTTGCATGAAAAGAATGTCTTGAAGATATAGTAGATTGGTTGGGCCTAAAAAGGATAATGTTTAGAAATTCAGACAGCGACATCGACATAAAAGCTGGACATACGCGTAGTGGAAGAGTATTCAGAGGGATTCACCTTGAGAACCTGTTTAAGAAAAAATACGAAGAAGAGGGTTTCTACAGTGGAGAAGAGGTAGATCTAACCGACGAAGAACATTCAGAACCCACCAGAACAGAAGAAGGGGAAGTTGAAGAAATTCGCCAAAGTGAGCCAGAAACCTCAGGAACTACGCAAATTATTGAAGTATGTAACATTAACCCTCATGTCGTTTCAATAGCACCAAGCAGCCAGAATAGCCAGAACCACCAGAGTCTTCAGAGTGTTGTTACTAGCACCTCAACCTATGCTCAGACAAGAAGACTAGGGAACCCTATGGAAGATGAGATGAGGCTCCCTATCTTCAGGGGAGATGTATATGAGGATCCCGATCAACACTGGTTCATGTGTGAGACCATGTGGAATATTAAAAGTATCACCAACAAAGCCATCAAGAGAACCCAGTTCATCACCATGCTAAGGGACCATGCACTGAGCTGCTACATGAAACTTGTCCAAGGACTGGTGTAGCCTAAGCCACTGAACGAGATCAAGAATGCATTGATTGCATAGTTTAAGAAACCTAAGTCAGAGTCACAATGTATTACAAAGATAAAAGAGACCAAACAAAAGGTAGCAGAACCTGTTTGGGAGTTCGACCAGAGATTCAACACCCTAATAGGTCGATTAACTTTTCAGGTCCCCAATGAATAGAACAAAGAATGTTTCATCGCGGCGTTGTTACCACACATCAGATTCCCTCTGATGCAACAAAAGATTGCATTGTAGGAAGAATCTTTGGATATCTCCATGAAGCTTGAATCAACACCTATGGGAGAATCTAGCTTAGGCATGAGCCAGATCTTGAGCCAGCTGACTAGTTTGTCTCTGCAGGTCGAGGATATGAAGAAGGACAAAAGAGAAGGTATATGGTGTGTAATATGTAGAGCTGAAGGTCATGATAAGGAACATTGTCCCTTATTTCATGAGTATTTGGCCTTAGGAGCGCCGAGCCCCTTGAAGCAAGTTAACCTGCCCTAGTGCGATGTATGCAGAAATAGCCATCGCCCAGGTGAGTGTTATTACATGCAGAAGTATGTTCACACACCCACAAACTTGTATTGCACATTTTGTAAATCAGTGGGGCATGATGATCGATATTGTAGAGCTTACGATCTCATACATGAGAGGTTGAAGGACATATACAAGATTCAAGGTGAAGTACATCAAGAAGGAAACACTCTACAGTACAACTCTCCAGGGAGAGGAAAATTCAATCCTCGCGGTGGACACAGAGGATGAGGAAGAGGAGGAGGTATGGGCTAAGGCCCAGGACAAATAATCTGTTATAAATGTGTGCATCCAAGACACTTAGCAAGGGATTGTCATAATCCTTGCACAACCTGTTGTTATTGTAACTCTTTCAAGCATGTCATAGAAGAATGCCATGTGTTGATGGCTAAGCTTTAGGAAATACAAGGACCCCAGCCGAACCCACAAGTGAAACTGATATATGACGAACTGTGCGAAATAGACCCTAGAGTCACTACTATTACTCGAGGAGGCGTTGCTACAAGAGAAGATAGAACAATCCAAAGAAATATCGTAGAAGAGTCAGGTATCAGGAAAGATGTGGAGAAGACTCAAGCTTTTGATGCAAGGAAAGAAAGAAAAATCTTCAAGGAAGCAAGACAGGAGTTCAAGGGGAACCAAGGATCCTTATCTAAAACAAGACTAGAAATAAAAGAGTATTGAATGCCTCAGGCATTTGATCAATTGGCTTCACCGAAAGAAGGAAAAGAGGTAAGTAAACTCATCAAATTTTTGTACACTTGTCTTAAGTTAATTCAGGACGAGAATGTTGTGCAAGAGTTACATAACCTAATCAGGCAGTATGAGCTAGGAAAGGTAGACCCCTTACTGAACAGGGCAGTACACCAGATTGGTAAGAAGACAAGAACAAACAAAGAATTAAATTTGAATGCTCAAATAGGAGAGTATGATATAGACTATGTGGTCCTCGACTTAGGGTCGGAGGTCAATGTCATGACGAAGAAAACTTGGGCACTAATGGGAAAACCGAAGTTGATCTATTCCCCTATCAGGCTTAGAATGTCTAATCAGCAAGTTGTCAGCCCATTTGGATGATTGGAGCATGTCCCTGTGGACATCGACGAAGTAAGGACCTTTGCAGATTTTGAGGTAATTGAAATTGTTGATGATAGTTTCCCTTACCCTACATTGATAGGAATTTATTGGGCCTTCGACAATTCTACTGTTGTTTATTTAAAGAAAAGATGCATGACATTTGAAAGAGATGGGCTTAGGGTCATTTCACCCTTAGATCCAGATGAGGGTCCATGATATACAGAGCCCATCCGAGAAGAAGACCACACATATGAGCTGGAAAACATATATAAATTAACAGACAGACAGTAAGATTATATCAACCCTACTGCTGATGAAAATATAAGTTGGAAAAGTGACAGTGCATGCTCATCAGATTCAGAAGAAGCACTGGAGAACTGGTAGAACAAGATGTATGAAGTATCCACAAGGATATGTGCTCGACTGACCATAGAAGTTCATTGGATTGGTACAACAATAAGTAAGTTGCCTACCTTTGATGGTTTGAACCCTCTAGAAGCCTTTCTCTCAGATTTTGAAACAAGTGTACTAGCACAACAGAGGTTGTTGGTTGTGGATGAGGCCCTGAAAGCTACACCAGTAAGATAGTGGGGGAGGCACAAAATCAATATTACAGACTGGACACAATGTCAAACCTTGATGACAGCGCGGTTCTCCGCACAAGTAGGAAGCTGCGAAGTGAGGTACATAGGTTGAAGCTCCCAAAGGACCATGTGCGAAGCTGCGAAGAAGCCTAGAGTGGCATTACTCTAGAACAATGGGTACACAGATTCATTAACACGTTGGACACGACCTCTATTAAATGGTACCTTCAAGCGGAGTTGTGATTCATCACTGCAGATTAGGAAGGTATGCTTCAGAATTTTGTAACCACCTTTTTGTTTAAAAATGAATTTCCTTCAGTAGATCAAGAACTACAGATTGTGAGGAAGAAAGTATTTAAGGAGGCATCTAGCCTCCCTTTGGAGAAAGAAGAGGATGAATGGACTTTGCCATTCCATAAACTATAGGGATGTTACAACATTAATGCTGACGCAGATGATGATCCAAGGAAGGTAAATATTGTTGAGACAGAAGGCCATAGGGATGTGGAAGGACCAGGAGTTGAGTTGTCATTCATTGGACAACCGATCAATATAAAGAAATTCAATATTGGGACAGAGGAGACACCAAATCTTACCAATGTCTGAGATTACTGGGATGTTGCTACCATTGACAAAATTACAGAATTACTGCATGAGTATCAGGACTTGTTTCTGACCAAGTTCACTGATATGAAGGGTATCAAAGGACCTATGGGAGAGATGAGAACACCTTTGAAACYAGGTATGAATCCATTCAGGCAAAGACCCTACAKATTGAACCCGAAATACAAGGAAAAAGTGAAKATTGAGCTYGACAGAATGTTAGAAGCASGGATTATTGAACCTGTCRAAGAGTCGGAGTGGATCAGCCCTATGGTGGTGTAAGACAAGAAGACAGGAAAKATCAAGATTTGYATAGATCTCAAGAAGTTKAATGATGCTTGTTTTCACAATCCTTTCCCTACACCATTCACAGACRAAGTATTGGATAATGTGGGAGGCCAGGAGGTATATTCTTTTACAAATAGGTTTTTAGGATACCATCAGATCCARATTTCCAAGGAGGACCACCACAAGACCACATTTTCCATAGAATGGGGAGCCTACCAATACACAGTGATGCCATTTGGACTGAAAAATGCCCCAGCCATCTTCTCCAGGGTGGTGGTCGAAGCGTTCAAAKAATTTTTGCATAAGTTTTTAGAAGCCTATTTTGATGACTGGACTGTTTTTAGTTTGCTGAAAAATCATATTGAATGTCTAAGACTAATGTTGGAAAAATGAAGGCAGTGTCAAATTGCTTTAAATTTGAAGAAGTGGATCTTCTTCTCACCATTTGGAGTATTATTAGGACATATTGTATGCAAGTAAGGATTGTTGGTTGATCCATCAAAAATTGCAATTATAGTCGACTTTCTGCCTCCTACTTCATTCAAACAACTGCGCATGGCACTAGGACATACTGGCTATTCCAGGAAATTTATCAAAGGATATGCTCAGATTACTGTGCCAATGGAGAATTTATTAAAGAAAGACTGTCAGTTTGGTTGGACAGACGAATGCTATCAGAGCTTCGACACACTGAAATAAAAGATGGTGACTACACCCATTCTGGTCTTTCCATACTGGAGCAGAGAATTTCATGTGCATGTCGATGTGTCTTATATTGCATTAGGAGTAGTATTGGCACAACCTAGAGAAGGGGAGATCGACCATCCATTAGAATTTTCCACTAGAAAGCTATCTACAGTTGAAATCAATTAAACTACTACAGAGAGAGAAGGATTAGCCATGGTGTACGCACTGCAAAAATTCTGCCATTACTTACTAGGAGAACACTTTAAAATGTTTATTGATCACTCTTTGTTGAAGTATCTAGTCAACAAGCCAGTGTTGGGGGGGCGAATATGCATATGGCTTCTCCTGTTTCAATAATATGATTTTGAGATCATAGTTAAGCCAGGAATAATGAACAAGAGACTCGACCACCTGTCGAAGTTGGAACATGGCGAAAAACCCACCAGTCTAGAGGATACACTACCAGATGCACATCTTCTCACCATTAGGAATATGGATGACCACTTCGCCGACATATTCCAATTCATGTTAACAGGAATGGCCCCAAGTGAGTATAAAATTTCCCAGAAGAAACAGCTAGTGGTGCGCGCTGCAGAATTTTCACTGATAGTTGGTCAGCTATATAATATGGGACCTAATGAGATACTAAGAAGATATGTGATGGAGGCAGAGTTCCCACTGATCCTCAAAAAATCTCATGAAGGCATCGCAGGAGGACATTATGCAGGGAAAGCAACTGCGCAAAAGGTTCTACGAGCTGGCCTTTGGTGGCCTACTTTACACAGAGATGCTAAAGAGTATACCAAAGCCTATGATGTATGCCAGAGAGTTGGAAAACCATCCCGAAGAGATGAAATTTCACTAGCACCATAGATGACCCTACAATCATTTGAAAAGTGGGCCATTGACTTCAGGGGACCTATAAACCCACCAGGAAAGTGCACAGGAGCAACGTACATTATCACTGCGACAGAATACCTAACTAGATGGGTCGAAGCAAGAGTAGTCAAGGATTGTAGTGCAACTACAGCTGCGCATTTTATATTTGATAACATAATAACCAGGTTTGGATGCCCTAAGACTCTTATGAGTGATCAAGGCACTCATTTCATCAACAAGACAGTGGAAGCCCTGACTAGAGAATTTGCAGTTCACCATCAGAAGAGTACACCTTACCATCCACAAGCAAACGGAACGGTTGAAGCATTCAACAAAATCTTGGAGACAGCATTGACAAATATTTGCAGTGTGAACAGGGATGACTGGGATTTAAGAGTACCAGCAATACTCTGGGATTATAGAACCACTTGCAAGAAATTAACAATGCAGACCCCTTTCAAGTTGGTTTATGGTCTCGAAGTTGTTGTCCCGATGCAGTACTTGGTACCAAGCTTAAGAATTGTTGCATTTACAGACATGGATGATAATAGCATTGTTCGTGAGAGGCTTACCCAACTGGTTGAACTAGAAGAAGATAGATTTATTGTAGGATTCCATCAGCAAGTACAGAAGGAAAGAGAGAATTCCTATCATGACAGACACATCAAGAAGAAGGCAATTCAACAAGGTGATTTAGTACTGGTGTATGACAGTAAATTTATAAGACATCCAGGGAAGTTCAGAATGCATTTCTTGGACCATATGAGATCACCTATGTTACAGAAGGAGGAGTTGCATAGCTAAAGACACTGAAGGGAGAATGGAAGGAAGGATTAGTGAATGGGAGTCGGATGAAGTTGTATTATGACAACCAACTTCCTCGCAGCTCTCAGTAAAAAAAAGGAGAAAAGGGTCTAGGTACCAAGTACAGTTGAAACTGGGTACCAGACATAGAAAAGACAGTATGCACAAGGATGGGAAGGAGGCATAAAGAAGAAAGCAAAGGTTGCACTGCGCAATCCAAAGTTGAAGTGAAATGGAAGGATCAGATTTGAAGTGCCTCGGGATGAGTCATAGGTGAGTGTTGGGGGCATGTTGGCCCTTGGTTATGGAAGGAAGCGAAGATCGAGAAAGAAAATGTCAAATGTGAACTGCGTGGGAGACACAGTGACTATCACTGGGTCGAAGTAAGCAAAAGAGCAGAACATCCAGAGCAAAACACGGAAAAGAAA
>ML804720.1:421184-436312 GCA_009831015.1 Picea engelmannii
TGAAACCTAGAGGAATTGCATAAAATACATTGAAGAACATTGTGTATTATTTTCATATATTTATTCATTACAGGTAATTAGTTATGATT
The DNA here is from genome assembly GCA_009831015.1 of Picea engelmannii. Classification (NCBI taxonomy): domain Eukaryota; kingdom Viridiplantae; phylum Streptophyta; class Pinopsida; order Pinales; family Pinaceae; genus Picea; species Picea engelmannii. The sequence continues at coordinate 421,274 of ML804720.1, forward strand.
TTTTCAAGTTAGGGTTGTTAACTAATCCAAAATTAGTCATGTGAGACTAAAGTAAAGTTTGATGAAAATGCTAGTCTCTTGTTGTTAAAGTTAAGGAAGTTTTGCAAGTATGTGATCATATACACTAGGTCTATTACAGAGTTACAAATCAGATTTGGATGATGAAATTGATGAGGTATTTTGGTTGAGGTACATGGTTGAGACAAGTAGTTGATGAGTTGGCACATACATGAGGTGTATAGTTGATGATGATGGTACATCTTCATGAGTCATAGTTTATGTGTATTTGATGCATGATTGGTACATATTTTGTGCATGTTTGATGCACTCATTGATGGTATAGGTTGAGGTAAAATTTGGTGCATGGTTGATGCACTTGTTTATGGTATAGGTTGTTTGGTACAGGTTGTTACAGGTTGTTTGGTGCAGGTTAATTGGTACAGGTATACAACAGTATGTCGCATAGTGATAGTGTGACAGTGATTCCATCATTCTACTTATACGATAGGGAGGTTGGGCGGGGAAAGGACAGGTGGTTGTAGCTAGATAACATAGGGGGTTGTAGCCTCCTTCTGGTTGTAGCCAGAGAATTCGGGAGTCTGAGCTTCCCTCGAGTTGTAGCCTGAGAAACTAGAGGGTTGGAGCCTCCTTCTAGTTGCAGTTGGAAAACAAAGGAAGTTGGTACTTCCAATGAATGTAATTATTAAAGACATATAAGAAAAATAATTATGTGGTTTTCTCTCGCTTTGGGTTTCCACGTAAAAACATTGGTGTATTGTGTATGTGTATGATTTCTCATTTGTGCATTTTTTATTTACTCTGAAACTATTGCATGATAATGCTACATTGATATAACACTTGCATTTTATGGTTAAAAAGGATTAAATTTCTCTATTACTGATTCACTCCCCTCTCAGTAATCCAACTTCATTCCTTCAGGAAGGAAACTTGTCAGGTGCATATGGGTCTACAGGACCAAGAGCGCAATGGATGGATAGATTAGCAGATACAAAGCCAGGCTAGTTTCCAAAGGATTTCAGCTGGTGCATAGCATTGAATATGGTGAGACCTTTTCTCCAATAGCGAATATGGATTCCATATGTTTGGCACTTTCCATTGCGATAGCCAAGGGATGGGAAGTCCATCATATGGACGTGAAGAATTCATTTCTTCACGGTGATCTCTCTGAGGAGATCTATCTGGAACAATCCCAGGGATTTATGCAGGATTCATATTTGGTCTATCGACTGAAGAATTATCTTTATGGCCTCAAGTAGGCTCCGAGGGCATGGTATTCCAATATGGACTCCTACCTGCTATCATAGAAATTTGTATGTTGTAAATCAAACCTGGATGTTTACATGCTCAGGATGGTTGATTCACTTCTACTCCTAGTTATGTATGTTGATGATTTGTTGATCACCAGTTGGTAGACTTCAGTGATTGTTGTTGTCAAGAGGATTCTACATGACAGGTTCTTGATGATGAACATGGGTCCGCTACATTTATTCCTTGGACTCGAGATTAGTCAGGATGCATCAGGCATCAAACTATCTCAGGACAAGTATGCATGAGATCTCTTTGAGAGATTTCACATGACAGACTGCAAGTCTTCCCTGACTCCTTTCCTATCAGAAGTCAAACTTGAGGATGGTGGGGACACTCCAATAGTTGACAACGCACTGTATAGACAGCTAGTGGGGAGTTTGTTGTATCTCGCACACTCCAGACCAGACCTCCCCTATGTATTGGGAGTAGTCTCCAAACTCATGTAGGAGCTGCATGAGCTACATTGGAAGGCTGCAAAGTGTATCCTTCGATACATACAGGTGTAACACACCCGACCCCTAAATACTCTTTTAAGGGGGTGAGGCTTCATAATTTCATTTTCTCCTTAATTATCTCATCTCGAATCATCTCTCTGAAATGATTTATCCTCTTCCACTTACCCATAGCTTTCTAACGAATCCTACCAAGTGCTAATTGTTGTAGGTGAATCCCCCTACAGACAAGTGGATTCCCTCTTGGTCTCTAGACTCCTAAGGCCAAGACAAAAAGTGCTTAACATGGACACTAACTTCCTTTTAGATCTAATCAAGCTAATGAATGAAAGAGAAAGAGAAAGATAAGTATCTTATGAATGACATTTTTCCTTGCAAAGTCCTGGCTGAGCTTCGATCCTGAGCTCCCTGATAGGTCCTGTAAAACAAACAAAGGTACAAAAGACTTCCTACTCTACTGAGATTAACTCAAACATAGATCCATCTACTGTAGACAAACTCATATGTAACAAGCACAAGTTTGAAAGAAACAGGCCAAGCATTGATTATTAATGAGAATAAGTAAAAGTACTTACAATCCTTTGAATGAAGGTGCAGCAACTTATTCCAGTTCTCCTTGTCCAACCCCTTTGCTCAAGTAATCTACATTGATTGCTCTGATGACATCTCACTCATGAGATCATAAGTTTCACATCTCCAATCTTTTCCATGTCAATACCTTCTTATGAGATCATAAGTTATGTATAATCTATCAATCTATCAAGGTCTTAGAAATGTGGTCCTCCATGTCATCGACCTCTGTTGGACATGCTGGTGATACCCCATCACCTAGTGACGTTAAGGTTGGTAAGAAGAAGACAACTGTGAAATTTCATTGTATGTTATGCAAAGGAGATTATTATTCTCACCTTTGTCCTCATATGGATGAGGCTTCTTCTCTTTTGGAAAAACTTCAACTTCCAAAAGGTTATTAAGGTTCTTCTATTAAAAGATAACAGATTCTAGTGAGACCCTAAAGATTATGGCTACTAAGGTCACCAATTCGCAGTCATCCCCTGGGAAAGTATAGTCGACAGTCCAGTCAGAATGTATGGGAAAGATAACAAGTCTGAAATCAATTTGAGAGGCTCCCACACATAATTGTGGGTATACCCTCAAGTGATCCCCAATATACGATCCGACCACTACAAACAGTTGAACCACGGAGGGATAATCTCTGTAACTCACCCGAATGCGACCTCGTGCATAACCCCTATGTGAGAGGGGGATCCCAGAAATCCTATACGACAATTGGATTTGCTCTCCCTAACGCAAGATGCTAAGTTTGTTTGATAGCTTTGGAAATTTATCCTTTCAACCTATTCCAAATCCCTACACCTTAAACTAATGTAGATTTGCTAACAAAGATGTAAAAAGTCTGATAAATTTTAGTTAATCATTGATTTTAGTGGTTATTGTTTACTCAGAGGTGTATGATAGTGAAGACTAATGATATTATGACTCATTTCCCAAAACATGCATAAGAAATGATAAGCAATCTTTCCTTTCAATGAATGTCTAATTAAGGGAAGGAGAAGGATTTTCTTTTCATTGTCAAACACTAAGATGCAATGACCTCATGCAATACTCTTGAATAAGGAATCCAATGCAATGCTAAAATGTTTATATGTGACTGATAACCAGTAGATGTAAATCTTCCTATGCTAATCGGACTTCAAGAGTTGTGAGATTTAAGCAATCTGGAAGCAAACTTCACATAAACCAAAAGACACCCTTGTTGTGATCAAACAAGAAACAAAAAGACAAAAACTCAAAAGGAAGGAGAAAGAGCTTGGACAAGATTACTCAAAGATCCGAAATAAAAGTACAAAGGACCTTTGAAACTCCTTACAAAGTTTTCACTCAGTCAGATAAATGAGAAGAAAATGACAAATTGACTCCAAATCGTGAAGGACAAAGAGTTTTGGAAAGTAAGGACAAATTTCAAAAAAAATCCAAACAAGAGACGATTAATCCTTAGAAATCAAATAATTGGAGGCCAAACAAGGACACACTAAGATATTATAAACCCTGAGTAGATGAATCAGCAAAAAAGACAGAGAAAAACCACTCCCAAGAAGATTTTTTTCCGAAAAAGGGGTAGCACTCCCCCAAAAGGGGACACAGAGCGCTCCAACACTCTGTGGAATATTGTAAGGGAGTGCCAACGCCTTGGTGATAAGGGCAGGGGAGCGTTGGCCTCTAAAAACTCATAATTTTTCTCAAAAATCCAAAAAAACTCAGAGTAAATGCAAGAATTTAGAGTGTAAGATGGATCCAAGACCCAACAATCACATCTAAGGATCAGAGACACATCATGGAGAAGGTCAAATGAGTGGGAAAAGGGCTAAAACAATAACTGGGAAAGGAAACAAAAATCAGAGCTCGTCCCCAGTGGAGTCGCCAATTTTTGTTGTAGGTGAATCCCCCTACGGACAAGTGGATTCCCTCTTGGTCTCTAGACTCCTGAGGCCAAGACAGAAAGTGCTTAACATGGACACTGACTTCCTTTTAGATCTAATCAAGCTAATGAATGAAAGAGAAAGGGAAAGATATGTACCTTATGAACGACGTTTGTCATTGAAAAGTCCTGGTTGAGCTTCGATCATGAGCTCCCTAACAGGTCTTGTAAAACAAACAAGGGTACAAAAGACTTCCTACTCTACTGAGATTACCTCAACCATAGATCCATATACTACAGACAAACTTATATGGAACAAGCACAAGTTTGAAAGAAATAGGCCAAGCATTGATTATTAATGAGAACAAGTAAAAGTACTTACAATCCTTTGAATGAAGGTGCAGCAGCTTCTTCCACTTCTCCTTGTCCAACCCCTTTTCTCAAGTAATCTACATTGATTGCTCTGATTACATCTCACTCATGAGATCATAAGTTTCACATCTCAAATCTTTTCCATGTCAATACCTTCTTATGAGATCATAAGTTAGGTATAATTCTCAATCTCCATATGTGCCTTTCACCATGAGAAGACCTCCTTATATAACCTTGGAGAGGTCCAACCACTTGAGATATATTTGGGATAAGTTGAGTATTCCTCTCCTTCAGTTGAGGATCTCCCTTAAGATCATTCCTTGACCATCCATTCAAATCCAACCACTTTCAGGAATTGAGGGATTCTTCCCTGATTTACCTCAACAAACCAAAATTTGATCATAAAATGGGTAGCACTCCCCCATAAGGGTGCACAGGGTGCTCAAACACTCCCCAAAAGAGGCTCAGGGAGTGCTACCACTCCCTGACAATGGGTAGGGGAGTGCTCCTATCCAAAATTCATTTTTTGAGTGGTTTTTCCAATGGCAGAAGGCTTGTACTTCATGTCAAGTCATTTCTCTTCTTCCAAGCCACCCTTTGAGGTGTCTTAAGTGTCTTTATGATGTCGTTAGAGGCACAACATAAGCAAGATGGCAGTATGATGTTTTTGACACTTGCAACACTTATATTCAAGATGCTACACTTACAATACTTGTAATGATGACACTTGCGACACTATCGAAGTGAGTAATTTTGAGGTGTAACACTAATCCAACCCTTGGTTTATATCTTACGGCTTCCCAAAGTTCCTCAGCATTCAATAGTTGAGAATTGTGTGAAGACTATGGGGATTTCGTCCTAAATCATACCCTCTCTAGGGTCCTAGCCCGAGAAGAGATATCCAGTCGACAAAGCTTCTAACATCTAGCATAATCCTTATCTATCTCACTGGTTGGTGGAAGTTACGGCATTTCAGAGTTCGTGGCACCTTTCACTAGCGAACCTCCTGAACTCCGAACTCATGGATTGGACAGTCGAGGGGAGTCCCATGGGATCCCTAGATCCATGGTCCAAGTCACTTCATGACTTCGGGTTTCAGAAGACTAGGTCGTGCTAACACGCGACTCTCCTAATGCGCGAACTCCAAACTCGTAGACCAGTCGGTTGAGGTGGAGCCCGAAGGATCCATAGATCCATGGTCCAGGTCACTTCGCGACTTCGAGTTTCAAAGGAATAGGCCACGCTAACACGTGACTCTCCTAATGCATGAGCTCTGAACTCATAGATTAGATGGTTGAGGTGGATCCCGAAGGATCCATATATCCACGGTCCATGTCACTTCCTGACTTCGGGTTTTTGAAGACTAGGTCGTGCTAACATGTGACTCTCCTGATGCATGAACTCCAAACTCGTAGATCAGACAGTTGAGGTGGATCTCAAAGGATCCATAGATCCACGGTCCAGTTCACTTCATGACTTCCAGACCAGGAAAAATATTCCCTTCCGCTGCTTTCTCATGACCATTTTCCCGATCTTTACCCTGGGCGGGTTATGGACTTGGGTCTGGAAATTCAGCCACAAGGGGGTCTGAGACAGAGATATCCTCTTCACACGGGTGGTTACAGGTTGACACGATGCCTCCTATCTCGACCATTTAACGTCTCACGCCCCGGATAGCCTTCGGAGTTAATCTGGGCATACAGTTTATCAGTGGAAAGTGTGAATTCATAAGGAGATGGAAACATATGCATATCATAGCCAATTCACACAGAAAATGTTTACAATTGCATCTAAATATATTTGTATAACCAAGTAATCATTCATCATTCTAATTCAACAATTAAAGCAAGGAAAATACTTATCAAAACCAGACAATGTGAAGTGACTACTGGAAGGGGTGCCCGTTTCCACCCACCGTAGGCTCAGTCACTCCAAACAAATTTACCACTAGCCACCCCGAGCTGGACCATGATGCTCTGCAACATAGCCTTTTCTTCTTGCTCAGCCATAGTAGGGATAGAGGTTACTCTCCTCTTCCTGTAGGATCCTGGCAATGGTTTACACGATACCAAGCAAGGAGGATTAGCCTCAGTTATCAACTTGTATCCAAACCTTCTCTGTCATTTCTTGTATCTAGAACGCTTAGTTTTTGAATCTTCCTTGAATCCCTCGAGATTCACTTACCGTCTTTGCGCTCTTCGCAGGCATGTTTTTCATCTGCCCACCACACCTTCCTTTCTCACCTTATTCAGCAAGGTCATGTGTGGCTCGAATTACCAGTCTGCAGTTAGGTATGGAATCCTTACGGATGAGTGTTATGCCCCATCCCCTCATTAACTCTTGAGGAGGTCTTCCCACCCACCATCCTGACTGTAATTCATTTATGGGTTAGAGGACAGTTTTGGTCCTGAGAAATTAAATCCAGTAAGGACTAGTTTGGTGAAGGTTAACGCAACCATTCTTGGTCCCCTTCACCCTCTCTTCGTGTAGCATATGTGGTCTTTCCAGTAACACCCCCCCCAGTAGTCACACAACACTTGTCCATTTTCTTAGTAATTAATTAGGTTCATATTTTTTTACCTTTCAAACAAAGGTCCATCGAATCAATATTTACACATTTAAATTTTTCCATAGTCTCTTGGCCATTTATAGTTATATTTACAAGCTGGTGGAAACATGGTGTTACAATTCCCTCCCCCTTAAAGGAACATCATCCTCGATATTCTATATATTAACATATCCTGTATGTACAGAAGTGAACAAAAATGGGTATGCATGTCTCATGGCATCCTCCATTTCCCATGTGCCCTCATCTGGGCCAAAGTGTTTCCACTGCACCTTGACCTGTACAATGGTTCAGTTCCTGAGTGGGGTTTCCTTCCTGTCTAATATGCCTTGAGGTTCTGGTAGGAATTATCTCTCTGGTTCCACCTGGATCACAGACTAGTCAATTCTATGATTAGAATCATGTACATATTTCTTCAACAATGAAACATGGAAAACATTATGTTCTTTTACTGTGGGAGGAAGTGCTAGCCTATAGGCTACAGGTCCCACTCTATATAAAGCTTCAAAGGGTCCACAATATCGAGGTGCCAAGTTGGCACAAGCTCCCATTTGTAGGGAACTCTTCTTGGGTCTAACTCTGATATAGACATGGTCTCCCATCTTGAATTCTCTGGGGGTTCTCTTTCTATCGGCGTAACTTTTCTGTCTATTCTGAGCGATTTTCAGATTTTGCTTTATCTGAACCACTTGTTGTTCCATTTCCTTCAACATGTCGGGTTCAATTGTAATTCTGTCCACGGGATTACTCCAGCTAACTGGAGTATTGCACAACCTACCATAGAGGACGTCGAAAGGGATCATCTTTAGTGATTCTTGGTAGCCGTTTTTGTAGGCAAATTCCACCAGGGGCATGTAATATTCCCACTTTTTAGGTTGATGCATTACATGCATCCTTAGCAGGTCTTCTAAGATTTGGTTCACTCTTTCCATCTGTCCATCGGTTTGAGGATGATAGGTTGTGCTAAACAATAATTTGGTCTCCAAACCAACCATCAAGGATTTCCAAAAGTTTGAAGTAAATTTTTTGTCTCTGTTAGACACAATCTCCTTAGGAATGTCATGTAGTATGAATATCTCCTTCATGAATATGTTGGAAATAGTTATTTCCTTGCAATTCAATTTGATGGGAATAAATGAGCAGACTTGCTCAATTTATCCACCACTACCATGATGGCGTCATTCTACCTGGCCGATGTTGGTAATTGGATGATGAAATCCATGGAGAAGGGTCTCCCATTTCCATTTCGAGATTGGTATAGGTTGTAATAATATTGTTGGGTGCCAGTGTTCTCCTTTAACCTGTTGGCATTCTAGATATTTAGCTAAATACTCAACTATGTATTTCTTCAATCCAGGCCAATAGGATTATTTTTTGGTGTTTGTGACCATCTTCTGATAGCCTGGATGGACGGTGTATGGTATCTTGTGCAATTCATCCATTATGAACCTCTTCAAGTCGTCACAACTTGGAATATATATCCTATTTCGATAAGTCAGCATACCTCCATCTACCATCTGGTAGCCTTCATACTTTATCCCTGTGGTTTCTTTCTCTAGGTATGAGGTCACGGTCTAGAAGAATGTGTTTGTTTCTTGTGCATTCCTGACTCTTTCCCTGACATTCATCTCATAGGTGCTCACCATTGCCAGATGAATTGTTTTCAAACTTTTTCTAAGGGCATCGGCCACATTATTTTCCTTTCCTTTTATATGTTTGATTTTGAAATCAAACTCGCTAAGGAGGGCCATCCACCTAGCTTGTCTAGCATTGAGTTTTGGTTGGTCAAATAGGTGCCACAATCCACAGTGGTATGTCATAAGTATAAATTTCCTACCCAGGAGGTAATGCCTCCACATTTTCAAATATTTCACTATGGCATCCAACTCTAGATCATGGGTCACATAGTTCATTTCATGCTCATTCAATTTTCGGGATTCATAGAAAACTACGGTTCCTTCTTGCATAAGGACTCCTCCAAGTCCTTCCTTGCAGGCATCTGTGCACACGAGGAAGTCATTATCAGGATCGACGATATCCATCACGGGCGCATGAGTCAAAAGGTGTTTTAGTGACTGAAACCTTTCTTCACGTTCTGGTGTCCAAATGAATTTAACCCCCTTCCTGTAGAGGGTAGTGATTGGACAACCAATATTGGAAAACGCTTTTATAAACCTCCTATAGTATCCTGCTAAACCCATAAAGGATCTGATATCTGAAAAATCCTTTAGGGTAGGCCATTCCATGATGGATCTGATATTGTCAGGGTCTACTACTACCCCTTCTTCAGATATGACATGGCCCAAGTAATGTATTTTCTTCTGGAAAAATTCGCACTTGCTAAATTTGGCATAGAGTTGATTCTCTCTTAGCACTTGAAGTACAAGTCTAATATGTTCCTCATGTTCCTCTCTATTCTTGGAGTAGATTAAGATATCGTCAATAAAAACCAATACAAATTTGTCTAGGAATTTTCTAAGTACATTGTTCATCAAGCACAAAAAGGTGGCAGGGGCATTGGTTAATCCAAATGGTACTACCACAAATTCATAGTGATCATATCTCATCCTGAAGGTGGTTTTGTGGATGTCTTCATACTTGATTTAGACTTGAAGGTATCCACATCTGAAGTTAATCTTTGAGAAAATGGAAGCACCCCCCAATTGATCGATCAAGTCATCGATTATGGGTAAGGGGTACTTGTTCTTTATGGTTATCTTATTGAGTTGTCTATAATCTATGTACAGTCGGAGTGTACCATATTTCTTCTTCACAAATAGGACTAGTGCTCCCCATGGAGACACGTTGGGCCGGATGTAGCCTTTGTCCATCATTTTCTTTAGTTGTAGTTTGAGCTCAACTAGCTCAGGTGTACTCGTCCTATAGGGGGTCCTAGATACTGGCATTGCTCCTGGTGCAAGTTCTATTGAGAATTCAATGTCCCTTGTCAGAGGTAGACCCGGTACCTCTTCTGGAAACACATCTCTATAGTCTCTTAGTATGGGGTGGTTTTCTAGGCTTGGTATGTCATTCTCAATAGATTCTGACACTTTTATTGCATATAGAGAACATCCCTTTCTACAATACTTTTTCATTTGAAGGGATAATATTCATCTCATCGAGACAGGTTTCTGGATCCCTTGGAGGGTCATCTTTCTCCCTTCTTTATTTATGCATTATAAGGTTTTATGGTAACAATCCATCTTAGTTTTATATGTAGCTAGCCAGTCCATACCAATCAACAGGTCATACGGTCCTAGGGGAAGTATGTTAAGGGTAGCTTGGGTGGGAAATCCGTCCACTGTGAATTGGCAAGCTAGTATGACCTCCACTATTTTTCTTTTGGTATCAGTAGCTAACTGTACCAACCATGTCTTAGCATGTTTATGTGGTTGTAATTTACACTTGTCAATGGTATAAGGGGACACATAACTCAAATTAGAACCAAGGTCAATTAAAATAGATACTAGACGCTTGGTGATCATACCTTCCATCTCCACCACTGAAGCTTGGTGGTCAGATTGTTTATTATCCACGGCTGCATAAATTTGTGGCATACTCCTAGCCACGTCATTGACGGTGATAGCTTCTTGGACATTGTAAATTCTCCCATTGTTTTTTTTTCTGTGCGGACAGTCCCTCAGTAGATGTTCCTCTCCACAACCCCAACATTTCAAGGGTTATTTCTTTGAGTTATCAGTCTTTCTTGGGTTTGATCCAAAAGGTTTATTCCCACTCTAGGAGGGGAAATTTTGTTGGTGTACGCTTCGAGTAGGAAAGCTCATCCTTGAATCCTTCTTATAGTTTTTAAATCTTGGGGATTTAAACCCCTTTTTCTGGAACCTCTAACTATTCTTCTACTTCCAGCCCTTGCGAGGTTCTATCTGAGGCCCAAACTGTTCATAACAATATCTCTTCTTCCGGATAGTGTCTTCTAGGGTCTTTGGCACGTCAAACTCAATTATGTTCTAGTACGTCTTAGGTAACCCACCGATGAATCGTTTCACCTTTTCCTTCTCTTCTTTTATGTAGGGTACATACCTCAGCAACTCGAGGAATCTGTTAACATATTCCTCTATGGTGAGTTGTCCTAGCTTGAGTTCATAGAAATCTTTAGTCTTCTCGTCGAAATATTTTTTCGACAGATACTTCTTCATGAAGTATTTCTCAAACCGTTCCCAAGATAGGTCCTCTTCATGAATCTGTTTCACATTCTTAAGGTATTCCCACCAAATGGAAGCCTTTCCATTCAGGTCGAAAGTGGCTACTCGGGCCTTCAATTTTTTAGAGAACTCATTTACTCTGAAATACTTCTTTACTCCAAGAAACCGGGCCTCTAACTCCTCTCCTTTTTTAATCTCAGCGTCGAAAGAGGGTGGTTTGGCCTTCCTAAATTCTTCAAGATTATGACTTTTGGAAAGCTTTCGTTTCTTTTGTTTTCTTTGAGAATGTGAACTAGTTCTACTACTAGAATATCCTTTTGATTTGCCAGTTTCCTTTCTAAAGGATTCATATAACACTTGTCCCCTATCTCCAGGTTGGACCTTTCTTGAGGTACTCCTCCCAGTGTGGCCACTTAAAGGACAATGTTTATGTATCTCAGGTGGAATTAGACTCCTCTTTGTCAGTCATCGGTCCACATGAGTGGTGTCAAGTCCTTGCTGCAATTGTCTTTGTATGTCAGATAAACTCTGCAGTAAGACTGCATTAATTTCCGTTTTCTTCTCTTGCTCTTTTATCAATCTCTTATTTTCAGCCTTGTAACTCTGTAATTTGTCCATAAGACTCCTCACAGTCTCAGCTAGATCCGAAGGGGTCTCTACTACCCTCATCTCATCAGAATCTTTGTCTCTATTGTGGGAGCCATACTCCACTTCGTGGCGCGTCACCATTCTATACGATTGCAATTCATGTGGTTGATCGACTGCTTGAGTGCAGACAAAACACTTGTTGTTAGCTAACATTATATTAGTTCATAACCATCACATAATTCATATGTATTAAATACATACACACACAACAATAAGTTGTCATTCTTTTCTATAATAAGGGCTTAACCAAACATTTTAGGAAGGGAATAAGGTAGGATGTCGCCCTTTAATGTGGTTTCTACACAACTTGTCCATGAGCCCAAGAAGACCAAGTGTTGTAACCATGATCTGATACCAATTTGTAATACAATGTTGGCATATTTATTACGGACAGAAGGAAGAGTATTTGTTTGTCATTGATGGCAAGCTCATCCCAATGATGACGAACAAGAGAAAGTGGAAAGACCAACAGTATAGCGATGATGGCATGGCAAGATCAGAAGCATAAGCTCAGGAGGAGGAGTAACAGTGATCGTTGGATCACCCATCCCAAATTCTTGATGGACTTCAGATCTGAATTAAGACAAGAGGAGCACATAGAAGAGGAGAACAGATCTCAGGCATCAGATCTGAGCACGAAGACCAACCATCATCGGATACAGAAGAAGGAGCATGATCTTTAAGTATAAGATGACGCGGGCTTACAAAGTCCTGAAAGCAAGAGGATTTTTTATCCAAGAAGGACACATGGTGAAATATCAGGGCACAACAAAGGCTATGTTTTGGTATTTCACAGATCAGGAAAGTCAAAACAAAGAGGTGCTCTAACCCCTCAAACTTGCAATATGTGAAATCGTGATAAACAATCCTGATCATTGGATGCAGACTACACGTGGTGAGAGGTCACCTTTTCATTGACTGGAAAGTCAAAGGAAGGAGGAACTCTATCCTTTGAAATCGTGAAACGCGAAACTGCGATTCAATCTGAGTCATTGATCAAGGGAGAGCATGGACCGTTGATCTGGATCCATTTTGAAGTTTCGGATATCGGGAGTTGGAGGAGTCTATGAGACTCACGGAAAAATCATGAAGCGCCTTTTTGTGCAACCTATGGTTACCACCATTGGTCACATGAGGGGAAGAATCTAGCAATGCTAAGCTCCATTTCAGAGTTTCAGTGATCACGACATGGAGAATCGAGATGCCTCATCACAGGATTCTTGAAATCGTGAGTCATGAAAGCGCTTTATGGATAAGCGCTTGGTCATAGACATGGGCACGTGAAGGAAGGAGCTTGCAAGCTGCAAGACTCCATTTTATGATCGAGATTTGAAAGAGTCAGAGTGACTTGCAACAAAATTCATGAAACGTGAAATTGCATAGCGCCTGTTGGTGTAGCTGGTGGTCATCATCAGTGGTCACGAAAATGGAAGGTACTAATTGCTAAGCCCTATTTTCGAAGATCGCGACATGGAAAGTCAAGAAGCCTCAACACAACATATCCAAAATGAAAAATGCGAAATCACTATCTGATTATCATGTGGTCACAGCTAGTGGGCACATGGGATAAACGCGAGACCCTGCGAATTTAATCCAATGGTGTTGGTTATTTAGAATTTGATCGAAGGGCTATCGTTTCTCTTCACGATTAATTGTTTAGTTATGATTCAGTTAGCTAAATTGAATGATGGTTCTTGGACGGTTGGAGATTCAGTTGCTGAGGCATTTTTTCCCTAGGAGATTCGAGGTGTAACTGAAGAGGTTGGAGTGCATAAAATAGATATGTAGTGATTGTGTGGGGTTAGCAGTTTTGACTAAAAAAATGAAGTAAACTGGGAGAAAAGAAAATCACAGAATGCACAATGTGAGATTAAACTCAGAAATGATAAACAGAAGATGAACAAAGCAGAAGGATAATGAAGTAGAGAAGAATTGCATAATAGAGGAGAAGTGGTAAGAATTGATATATCTGTATTGATGGTTATTCATTCATTTATTTATAATCAGGGAGGTTGGGTGGTGCTAGGGAGGAATTTGGTCCTCTGATATTCAAGTTGGTTCCTGAATATTGGAAATTGTATCTTCCATCTAGTTGTGGCTAGAAAAAACAGGGTGGTAGGGTGGTGCTCGAGAAACAACAGAGTTTTATGTATGCTAGTTGGTGCTTGTATAAGTGGAAGTAGGTGCTTCCATCCAGTCAGTTCTTGAACACTCAGGGAGTTGGTGCCTCCTTCTAGTGGGTGCTAGAAAAACTAGATATTTGGTGCTCTCAACAAGTTGGAGCTTGTAAAGCAGAGGTAGTAGCCTCACATTGAATTGGTGCTCAAAGATAGATGTTGTATGGAACTTAAAAGACTACTTATCATTCGAAGAAGAAGAGGTTTTCTCCCTTTATGAGTTTCCTCATGAAAATCTGTCTCTGTGTATATCTTATGTGTGATTGATGCTCAATATGTATGTTGTTCATATCTTGTATAATATTGATGGTCACTTGAAAGAGATTAAAAACTTATTTGAATAAGTCATAAATTGTTTAAGCACAGTAACAACTGATTCACCCCCCCCCCCTCTCAGTTGTCTTAGTAATTTCAACAATTGGTATCAGATTCGGTTCCTTTATTTAAAGGTAGATCTATAAGCTTAAACATGACAAGTCATGAAGGGACTTCAGCCAATAAGCCTCCTCTCTTTGATGGAACAAACTTTGTCTTCTGGAATATTAGAATGAGAACATACGTAATGGCCTTAGGTGTTGATGTTTGGGATGTAGTATAGACTAGACACATAAAGGCTGTTTTGCTAGCTTCCAAGGATGATAAGTTAGAATTTAGATTTCATGCTAAGGGAATGAATGCTATCTTGAATGGACTTGCAGAAGCTAAGTTTGTAAAGGTGATGCATCTATAAACTGCCAAAGAAATGTGGGATAAACTTATTAATAGTTATGAAGGAAATGAGAAAGTAAAAGATGCCAAACTTCAAACATATAGATAGAAATTTGAACAACTAAAGATGAATGAAGATGAAACAGTAAGCAAATATCTTTTAAGAGTTGAAGATCTTGTGAAT
>ML804720.1:550271-563074 GCA_009831015.1 Picea engelmannii
GGTGAATGATTATATGTGAAAATAAAATTTATATTTTATATGATATTTAAGAAAAATAAAAATAATAAATTATAATAATTAAAGATGGTGATGTAATATCAATATTCAAATTATGGATTTTGTTTACTTTATTGGATTCGGTCCCCATTGTTCTACATCAAGGGTTTATTGCCCCATTGAATTTACTCTTTATTATTTGTTTTTTGTTTACATCATTTTCTCCACCAACATTCTTGTACCTTCTACTAGATTCTCCTGAAAATGATAATTCCCAGTTTTTGATATGAAAATTGACCTTTTCCTAATTTATGAGTATGTTGCACATCATAGGAAAGTGTTGCTCAGTGTCTAGCTCCCCATATCCACATACTTGACATAACCTTTCCTCTTACGACTAGATGGGTTGTCCCTATCTTTCTATTATACATCTAAACCTATGTGAGTTGGTTCTTAGATGTGCCATTACTTGCTTTTCAATGCATCTGATGTTAATTTTCAAATAGTTTTGGACTTTGATCTCCCCCTATTTGTTGAAGTAGTCCATGTAGTATTATTGTTTTCTTTTGGTGTGTTTTCTTCATTTCCCCTTTTTGTAGCATTCTCACACATGGTTTTTTAGGGTCTTTTATCCGTTGAGCATATTTCTTCTTTTATATCAACTTCTTCAACCCATTTTCCACACTCCCAATTCTATGTTTTCTTCCTCATTTCATCAAATTTTGGTTGAATTTACATGCCTCTTTCTTGGTGTCCTCCCACTCCTTTGGGGGTCGTGTGATGTATGTGCTCATGTAAGGTTCAAACTCCCCGGGAGTGCAAAACTTCATACATGCCATGAAGCTTATGCTAATGGAGATGGTTCCACAATGGTCTTGCCATCTTGTACTATTGTATTATTAGATTTGTTGTATGATTGATCAAGGTGGGTATTGGTGGCCACCTACCTATTCCAACTGGCTCCTCTTGACAATTTTTAGTCTAGCACATTCTTTTGTAATTCTTTGTAATTGTGGGTTCTACACTTTCGGGGCTGTCTGAAGCCCTACACAGCTTCCAAGTGGAGATTGGTGGTCGCCCACCTAATCCAACTGGCTTATTTTGGATGTTTTCATGTCATTACATCTTTTTGTACTTCCAAGGCCGTTTTGGGGCCCTAAGCAATGTTTTTTTGGCTTGTCATAGTCAAACTGTAGACAAAGTCAAAGTTTGATGGCATAATGTAGAGTTCTTGAAAATACCTTTCCAACATGCTATCATGCGCCTAAAACAAAGGTTGTATGTAAAAGTTATGACCCCGGGAAGTTGAGATACAAACTTACCCATCGTGGCCCACATAACTTTTGGCATTTCATCTCCTATGGTTAGGTTTTTGGATGTCTAGGGTTTTGGCATTCATGAGTAATGTTAAAAAGGCCTCTGGAGCCTCATTGTAATCATTATACTCAGACGGATGCGTGTAGAAGCCACATCTCTTCTCAGAGATAGCTACCACCATTTCAGCAAGTCGTTTTCAGTTCTGCAGTTTTACAATTTCAGCCTATTTTATTTATTCAATAAAAGTTATTGTTCACTGGATATTTGTTGTTGTTCTCACTATCATTGTGTTATTGTATTCAATCTATTATTCTTTTCGCTCTGCTCATAAATCCAAATCAGTGGTATCAAAGCATTATGCTCTTCATTTATTTTTCTTCATGCATGTCCCCGACAAGATTTGGGTACAAGAAGTTGGGACTCGAACCAGTCGAGCCTTTGCAAGATCAACCACGCCGAGCCTAAAAAAAACTCATGGGGGACGAGAAGAAAGATGATGGAGCAGGAAATCCTTTTAAAATGTTGCTCAAGGAATCCCTTCTGCGACAAAGGAACAAAATGATGCACAACTTTGCATAGATCCTTTGGTGGCTACCCATAGGAGACACATCTTCATCAAGCGACCATGCAACCCCCTTCAAGGTACAAGTAAATTTTGATATTCTATTATTTGAAGGACTCATAGATGCAGATGTTGTAGATAAATGGATGAATCTGCTCGAAGGGTATTTTTCGGTCCACAATTTTTTCGACAAGGAAAATATTACTTTTGCACTCCTCAAGGTCATCCCCCATGTTAAGGACTGGAGGGATACTTATTCTGAGCAAAGGGCCATAGAGGAATCTGCAATATTTGTGGCCACCCCCACATGGGATTCCTTCAGGGATGCCACTAAGGAAAAATACTACCTTGTTGGAAGCTACAAGGACCAGTGCACAAGATGGACCACGCTACCTAAAAAAAAGGACCAGACATTACCAAATTTCACCAATATTTTCCATACCCTACCCACCAAATTGGGTATCAAAGACTCTGAACGACAGCTGGTGCTCAAATATCACGATTATCTGCATAGATACATTCAAACAGAAATGAATTTTGTGGACATCGCATCATTAGGTGCGACTTATAGATATGTTGTCAAGATTGAGCAAAAATTTAAGCAGAAGAGGAGAGAGTTTGGATCTGCAAACTCCTCACAACTGAAGCAGGGCAAAAACGACCCCAATCCACAAAACAAGGGATAGAGCAAAGATGGTCTCTCTCAGGAAATCCAGTCCAAGCCGCAACCCAAGAAGGGTAGTGAGAAGTCGAAGAAGGACACGGGAAAATGGTGTGAATACCATTAAATCCCTTAGCACAAAACCAAAGAATGTCACTCCAAGCAGTCAAAGGCAGATTCTGACTCCGAATCAAATCCAAAATTTGGGAAGCGGATCATTGATGCCGAACCTAGTGCCACTGTCGCTACCACCAAAGTCCAACCAAGCGAACTAGAAGAACCAGAGGAAGGGAAATTCCTCTTTCACTCATAGATGTGGGTAAAGGGGACTCTGCTACATTTCATTGTCGATAGTAGCAATCAGAAGAACCTGATTTCGGTAAAGGTCGTCAAGTGGTTGGACCTGCTGATAACACCGCACCTGCAACCTTACACCATCGGCTGGCTTCGCCAAGGATGAGATCTTCACATCAGCCAACAATGTCTTCTGCCCTATAGCATCAAGCCCTTAAAACATGAGGCATTGTGCGATATTTCTCCCCTTGAAGTTTGTGATGTTCTTTTAGGCCAGCCATATTTGTGGAAGCGGCATGTTGTGTATGAGTCTAGACCCTATAGTGTTATTATTATTTTGGGTAGACAATTGTACAGGATACCAGAGGTAGCGCTGCCTACCACTATTTCTTTAATCTCTGCTAAGCAATGCAGTAAGGTCATTTCACAGACCGGGAAGTTCATCTTCTTTGTGATCCGTGCTTGCAGTAAGTAGAAGGTCACTACCACATCAGTGACCTCTACATAGAGCCTCTCTTTGCAGTGGAAGAAAGTGGACGAGATCGTGGAAGAGTATAGAGACATCTTCTCCTCACCCACCGAGGTACCGATGCACAGCCAAGTCAAACATCCAATTGATCTAACCTCCCGATGCACTGCTGCCTAATGGACCAGTCTATCATCGCTCGTTGATGGAAAATGACGAAATCAAGTGCCAGATCCAAGAGCTACTTCAAAAGGGGCACATCCGACCCAACTCCTCCCCTTGCGGAAACCCGATTGTGCTAGTGTAGAAACAAGATGGGACCTGGTGGCTCTGCATTGATTACAGAGCATTAAACAAAATCACAGTCAGGAACCCATACCCAATTCCACGAATTGATGACATTCTTGACCAACTCAAGGGGAAAATTTTCTTTAGTAAGAATTACCTAAATTCTGGCTACCACCAGGTTCCCATCGAACCAACTGATGTATGGAAGACAACTTTCAAATCTAAAGAAGGTCTCTTCGAATGGCTGGTGATGCCTTTTGGGTTAACAAATGCACCAACAAATTTCATGAGATTGATGGATGATGTATTGAGATCCTTCACCAACTCATTTTTGGTGGTATATCTGGATGACATCCTCATCTTCAACAAAACTTTGGAGGAGCACATGCAGCATATTCAACGGGTTTTGGGCACTCTATGATAGCACAAGCTATATTCCAACTTGGAAAAATGCTCCTTTGGCATGAACAAGGTCCAATACTTGGGCTACATTGTTGATGAGCATGGGGTACATGTGGATCCAGCTAAGAACCAAGTCACTTGCGACTAGCCATCCCCAACCACACTAACCAAGCTTCAAAACTTCTTGGGACTTGCCAACTTCTACCAAAGGTTCATGTTGGGATTCTCCCATATTGCATGGGACCTCAGCCAAGTAACCAAGGGTGGTGGAAAGGAAACGTTCTCATGGGGGAAGGCACAACGACAATCATTTGATGATCTGAAGCATCGCTTGTGCTAAGCGAAAGTACTCTCCTTACCGGATCTACAACAACCATTAGAGATTGAGACTGATGCCTCCGACTATGTTGTAGGCGCAATTATCACTCAGCATGGTCAGCCAGTAGCATACCATAGTGAGACACTCTCATAGACTGTTTGTAAATACCCCACCTATGACAAATAAATGTATTCCATTGTGCAACCCTGTCGTCAATGGAAACATTACATTCTTGGAAAGAAGACAATCATCCACACTTATCACAAGCCTCTGTAGTTCATATAGACATAGGGTAAATTGCATAACGACCGCCATCAAAAGTGGTTCACATACCTACAACATTTCCATTTCAACATCAAGTATAAAACAGGGAGCACAAATCATGTCGTCGACTGCCTCATTCACCCTCTCATTGCTGCACTCACCATAATGCTCCATTCCTRTGGGCATGCGGCATCTAAGTGGCCCCAACTTTATCAGCGTGACCTTAACTTCGTCACCACCTATCAGYTCTTGGGTACATTAGCGAATGTCACCAATTTTCACATCCAGGCTGGACTATTATGCCATCTGGGCTACTTCTATGTTCCCACAAGTGAGCATGCAAACCTGATTTGGGAGGCTCACTGCAGTGGGATGGCATGACATTTTGGCRTGGAGAAAACTGTGGTTGTCCTACATAAACATTTTTATTGGCCAAAACTTCGATAAGACGTCAACAAGTATATCAGATCTTGCATTACCTGTGCCATTGCCAATTCAGACATCAAGAAGCAAGGCTTATATACCCCTCTTCCTACTCCCAAGAGGCCTTGGGAATCCATCTCGATGGATTACATCTATGGCCTTCCGTCCACCAAGCATGAAAATGATTGTGTATTTGTGGTGGTTGATTAGTTTTCGAAGATGAACATTATCACAGCCTACAAGAAGAGCATCACAACGGTAGATACTGCCAATCTCTTCTTTGAATGGGTGTGGGTCCATTTTGGGATACCACAGAACATCACCTCAAATGAGGACAATAGGTTCTTCGGCACATTTTGGTCGAGTCTCTAGTCACTGTTGGACACCAAGCTCACTAAATCCACTGCTTTCCACCCCCAAACCGATGGTTAGATAGAGATAGTCAATCGGATGATTGTGCACATCCTGCACATGTACAACTCTAAGCATCCACGTACATGTGATGAGAGTCTTCCCTATGTTCAACACAACTAAAACATGGCTCTCCATAGCTCCATCGGCCATAGCCCATTTTAGGTGGGGCTGGGATTCCAACCCCTGGATCCCATAGATGTTGCACTACCTCTTGCAACCACATAGGCATAATCTTCCCATCTTTAGTTCGAGACCGACAAAGCCACCAAATTCATTGAGTCGATTCAACACATCCACCAACAGATCCATGAGATTTTGCAGAAAGCCAATGCTAAGTACAAGTAGCGCCATGATCAACATCGAGTACCGCACTAGTTTCAGGTGGGAGACAAGGTCTAGTTACATTTTGTAATATCCCCAAGGATGAGCCCCAATTGTATTTATGAACATGTTTTGTAGGCTGGTGAGCCAAGCAATTATAAACTGATAGGCTTGAGAGTTTATTAGGCCAGTGATCCTAGGTGTTAAAGGCCAGGAGCCTATTTTGTACATGTAAATATTCATATTATTAATATAAAAACATCGTTGTGTGTAAACCGACCATGAAGAAAGAGTATGGGGGACTAACCTTCAGTAGGTTGGGTAAGGGAGAGGGGGCGGAGAGGCTGGAAATTGGGACTAATATTAAGAGCTTAAGTCCAAGAATAATTTATTAATATTCTAAATGTTGATAGAAGGATATGATTATATCCTAAGTTCCTTTTGGAAGAGGGAATGACTTCCAAATGGAAAGGAACGTGCTTCATGAGCGACAGGTGTCAGCTCAGGCACATGCAGTTTTAAGTGGGAATTCTTGTTATTTGGGGGGGGGGACTCATGGAGGTGGAGGGAAACACAGTTGGATCTCACACTCTCACCATTCTCGTCATTCTCTGACTAGTCGACCACCTTTATCCTAACAAGTTCACTCACGCATCGAGCAAGCACGCAGCCAACCATTTCTGCCATTGTTGAACTCGTGGCCATCGTGAAACTCTGTAACTTGCATGCACTAGTATTTTTCTAAGTCATACTCTGTCTTATCCAAGTTCTGTTGTTGCTTCCGCCATTTCCCATTTGTCTTAGGAGCTGGATAGAAGAATCAGGTTGTCAGACCTGTGAGCAACTCTCTCTTGGTGAGAGACTGTGCTGAGGAAGTGAATTCTCCTGGAGGGATTGCAATAATAGCTATAGAGCTCTAAGAGTTCCTGTTCGGCCTGTTGTTGAAGCCCCGAAAGGGAGGTGGAGCAGTCGATGAACTGTGTGACAGTGAAGGTGTATACTCTTGGGGTGGGACAACCATGTGGGGAATGAGAGTTTGTGATCAGTGGGCATAAGTGGCTCCTGATCGAATTATTCCTGTTGAACTGTGAGACATTCCTGTTAGCCTTTCCAAGACTAGGAATCCCTTGCCCGGTGGAGTTTAGTCGCAGCTCGGGGGTGACCCACTGCCGAGAGTGATGAGCAGTGTGGTCTAAGGCTGGGAGGTCCGTGTAAGGTCTGCACGCAGTGGGTGGTCTTCACAATCCAAAGATAAGTATCGATTCTTTGTTTAATGATGTCCGTTGTGCATGTCTGTGATTCTTACAATGTTATCATGTGCTTTTGTTGCATGTATTATTTACAGTCAATTTTGCATGAGTTAGTATGGTAGTAGTATATTTTATTGCCTTTTATTTCATTAGAAATGAATGTAATATATATATACTCTGGGATGAACAATTAACTTGCTATCAAAGCTTAGCAGTCTATTGGTGGTGTTACATGGCTCAGCCTGGGTGGTTGGGGCTGCCACAAAATGGTATTATAGTTTAAATTCCACAGTGACGATGTCTTCTTGTTGTTTGGCTGGGGACGTTACAAAATGGTATTAGAGCTAAGAGAGATGTCCAAGAAGTGGTGGTGCTTGGCTTGTTGGTGGCTGGGGACGTTACAAATTGGTATCAGAGCCATGGTTTCAACATTGAGCCTAGATGGGCCATGTTAGTGGAAGCTGAAGCAAAAGTTTCAGAAAAGAATTGTTGTCGAAATGGACAAAATTGAAGTTCAGAGCCTAGTTTTCGAGACTAAGCCTGAATTAGGCCGTATAAGTGGTTATGGAATCAAAATCTCAAAGCAAATTGTTGTTGAGAGGGTCAAAATTTGAATTCAGAGAATTCCAGAATGCCAAGAGAACACCTCGGCCGTGTTTGGAAGCTCAGGAGGTATAGCGGTTCAAGAAAGATAACAGAGAAAAGATATTGCAGTAACCGGGGGTTTGGAACCGCAAGGTTTGAAGTTGGGTCGTCAGATCGAGTGAAGATTAAGTCACGACCGTCAGATCTCATTGAGGGGAGATCGATGGTGGGGAGGGATTGGAGAGATCGAGAAATAAACTAAAGCGAGAGTAAGTTGAGACTCTGCAATCCCTCAGGACCATTGATCTTGCTAGATCAACAGATCAACGGTGGATATCAATTCCACTATGGGCGAGCATCTTCGCATTGCAGATATCGGGAAGTAAATTAAAGTGTGAGAAAGTTGAGTTCCCTCAATCACTCTTGGCCGTTAATCTTCACGGTTCCTTAAAGCATGACGAGCAATCTTGCAAAGTGATATAAGCGCCCAAATGTTAAGTCGAGGTCACATCTCTTGGTCACGTGTAGAGAAGATAGAGCGAACTTTATGTATTTCCTATCCATCGATTCAAGCAAGGAACACGTGTCGGTAAGTTAGCTTGTTTGGGAATACAACATTCGGGAGAAATGGAGTGTGTTGATGCACAAACTCCTGAAGTCTGGAGTTAATTTGAACCATTCATCGCAAGAGACGTGTGTCAGAAGATCAACTTGTTCGGGAGTTTGGTGTTCGGGAGAAACGGGGTGTGCGGAGGTGAAATATCCCGAAGCCCAAAGTCCCATAGTGACGTGTCATGTTGATGTCACTAGGGATGACATGGACACATGACATGTGTAACACCCTGTTTCCCCCAGTCTGTAAAAATAACTATATTGGCCAAGAACTATGGCAAACTCAAAGACATGAATGTTTGATTTGACGGACCTTTTTATAAAAGGTCGATGAATGTAAATTATGTTATGAATATGTGTTGCATGGATACTGGGAGGGGGATGTGCTAAAAGAGACCACGATGGCTAATGAGAGGTGGTGGAAGGGACCTGGAATGGTTGTGTTAACTTCCACCGAGCCAGTACCATACTGGTTTTACTTGCTCAAAGACCAAAGCAACTCTCTGACCCCGGAAGGGATTTCCCATTAGATTGGTAGGTGGGGAGGCTCTTCAAGAGTTAATGAAGGGATGGGGGTGAACCGCCCATCCGTAACAGCTCCCAGACCTTACCGCGGATGGGGAAATTCGAGCCACACGCAACCTTGCAGGGAAAAAAGCAAGAGAGGAAGTGTGGTAGGGGGGCAGAGGGGAGAACTCGTGCGACAGGGATCATGGGGAAGAACTGGAGAAAATCTGGAAACACAGGGAGTTCTGAACAGAGGAGAAGGAGAGTAACCTTCGTCCTTGACTTCCGTTGAGATGGAAGTAGAAAATTGAATCTCAAACCTCATGGTCTAGCTCGGGGGTGGCTAGTGGTAAATCCATTTGGAGTCACCGAGCCTACGGTTGGGTGGAAATGAGCACCCCTCTCAGCAGTCGCGTCACACCTGGTGTTTTCTGATAAGTGTTTATATCTTGTATCTTGAATTGAATATCCCGAACGCATGCTCATGTTTTATACACTCATAAATGGTTTCTGTATAGAAGTTTTTTCCTTGTGTTTTGATTTGAGGTAATGGATGCATGCTTATACTAGTATAATCATAATCGGTTATGTATAGAAAGAGTAAGTTGATAATATGAGTCTGTTCCCTTGATAATTGTCCCATCTACTCGACTTGTGCTATGCCCTAGTGTAATTTCCCGAAGGCACCTCCTCCCGGGAAGTTTCCTCGCACTCCAAAGCCAGAGTGAGTCCCTTGAAAGGACTACCATGATAGTAAACCCACAAGTTTACTTTACCCTTACCATAGATTTTATAGCTCGACAACTCAGGAAGGCTTTTTAGTCAGGTCACCAAGCCTAGGGATAATTTACCCAAGAACCCTCTGAAGGATTTGTCGGAGCTTTATTGCTCGTCGACCTTATCCTTTGCATAGGCAGGAGAGTGGATTTGGCAACATCCTAAAAGTCCCAAAGTATTCAGAGCCATCCATTGGCACAGGACACATGGCAGCCGAGTAGCATTTCACTGACCCACAACCTGGAGCGGTCAAAAGGTAGGATTGCACAATCTCATGATTTGTGAAATCATGACATGATCGTGGTCATTGATACAGGAGTGATCTGGAAAATTAGTTTAGTGTGAGTTTTTTTCGGCATTTCGACGTTTCGGCACCCGGGAAACCAAAGGGTGATACCCCTCGTCTTCGCAAGTCACGAAGTCCCAGTATGCGAAACTCCGAATCAGTTTAGTATGAATAGATTTCGGCATTTCGGCGTTTCGACACCTAGGAAACCAAAGGGTGATACCCCTCATCGTCGCAAGCCACGAAGTCTCGATATGCGAAACTCCGATTCAGTTTAGTGTGAGTAGGTTTCGGCATTTCGGCATCTCGACACTCGGGAAACCAAAGGGCGATACCCCTCGTCTTCACAAGTCACGAAGTCCCAGTCTGCGAAACTCTGAATCAGTTTGGTGTGAATAGGTTTCGACATTTCGGCGTTTCGGCACCCAAGGAAACCAAAGGGCAAGACCCCTCGTCTTCGCCAGTCGCGAAATCCTGGTACGTGAAACCCCGACGCGCTCGGAGGATGAGCCCTAGGTCACAGGATAGGGTCACGTGGTATAAAAGAGGAGTCACGAAAGGATCTGGACCGTCCATCAGGGAAGACACGTGGTGAGCGGTCAAAGTTCGGGGAAAGCTCCGAAATTCCGTGAGTTGTTGGGTCTCGTACAAGAACTCACGTATCAGGTTTCGGGGTTCGAAGAGTCGAAATACTTGACTCTCTTGCATCTCGAACTCGTAGTTACCAAAATCTCGATATGGCTAGGATCGTCGGATCAAGGGGAGATTCGTAGCTGTAGATCTCAACGAAGGTATGATTTTGGGTTTCGGGGTTTGAAGAGTCGAAGGACTTGACTCTCGGGCATCGCTGAGTTGTGAATTGCAAAAGGCGCCTCTTGGCTTGGCCTGGGGTCATAACCAATGATCACATAGAGGTGAAGCCCGCGCTTGGTGCTTGAGTTGTACACGACACATTTTCAATGAAAGAACCAGTGGATTGGTTTAGTGAATGTTCCAACAGGAAGAGCTAGCCTACGCTAGGACCTTGTAGGAACTCGGGGATTCTGTCCCTCGAGAAAAAGGCAAAAAATCTATTAGGTCGTGGTGGGTATGTTACAAGTTGGTATCAAAGCATGGTTACAACACTTGGCCTGCTTGGGCTCATGGACGAGTTGCGCAAAAACTCCATCTGAAGTACTCTTAAAAGGAGTAACTCTCTATCCTAACCCCCCTTATCAAAAGTCGAAGTTAAGAATGAAAATTCCTATTATGGGTATGCATTTGAAAAATATGAATTATGCGTTGATTGTGAATGAATATAATGTTGACTAACAACAAGTGTTTTTCTTTCACAACAAGTGGACGATCAACCGCGGGAAACTGCAAACGCATAGAATGGTGATGCACCACGAAGTGGGGGATGGCTCCCACAATAGAGACGAAGAGTCTGATGAAAGAAGAGCGGTAGAGACCCCTCCAGATCTAGTTGAGACTATGAGAAGCCTCATGGTCGAACTACAGAGCTACAAGGCCGACAACGAGAGGTTGATAAAAGAGAAAGAGAAGCAAACGGAAATTAATGCAGTCTTGCTGCAGAGTTTATCTGACATACAAAGACAATTGCAACATGTACTTGACGCCAGTCACATGGACCAACGACAGACAAAGAGAAGTTGAAGTCCACCTGAGATGAGGAAACATGGTCTTTTAAGTGGCCACACTGGGAGGAGCACCTCGAGAAAGGTTCACCCGAAAGATAAGGGACAAGCATCGGACGACTCCTATGGAAAGGAAACTAGCGACTCAGAGGGATCTTCTAGTAGAAGAACTAGTTCTTATTCCCGAAGAAAATGGATGAAGCGAAATCATTCCAAAAATCATAATCTTGAAGAATTCAAGAAGGCCAAACCACCCTCTTTCGACGGTGAAATAAAGAAGGGAGAGGAAGCAGAGGCCTGGCTGCTTGGATTAAAGAATTATTTCAGAGTCCATGACTTCTCGGAAAACTTGAAGGCCTGAGTAGCCACTTTCAACTTGAATGGAAAGGCTTCCATTTGGTGGGAAGACCTTAAGAATGTAAAAGGGATTCACGAAGAAGACATATCTTGGGAACGGTTTGAGAAATACTTCAGGAAGAAGTATTTGTCGGAAAAGTATTTCAATGAAAAGACTAAGGAATTCTATGAACTCAAGCTGGGGCAACGCACCATAGAGAAATATGTCAGCAAATTCCTCAAATTGTTGAGGTACGTACCCTATATAAAAGCATAAAAGGAAAAGGTGCAACGATTTATCAGTGGACTACCTAAGGACTATCAGAACAGGATTGAGTTTGATGAGCCAAAGACCCTAGAATATACTATCCGAAAGGCAAGATATTGTTATGAATAGCTTGGGCATCGGACAAAACCTCGTGAAGGCTGGAAGTAGAAGAATAGTTCAGGATTCCAGAAAAAGGGGTTTAAATCCCCAAGATTTAAAAACTATAAAAAGGACTCAAGGATGAGCCTCCCAACCCGAAGTGTACACCAGCATAATTTCCCCTCCCAGAGCGGAAATAAACCTTTTGGATCTACCCTAGGAAAGATTGATAACCCGAAGAAATAACCCTTAAAATGTTGGGGTTGTGGAGAAGAACATCTACTGAGGGACTGCCTGCACCGACAACAGAACAGTCGGAGAATTTACAACGTTCAAGAAGATACCACCGTCAATGACATGGCCAGGAGTATGTCGCAAATTTATGTAGCCGTGGATAATAAACAAGCTGACCACCAAGCTTCAGTGGTGGAGATGGAAGGTATGATCACCAACCATCTAGTGTCTATTCTAATTGACCCTGGTTCAAATTTGAGTTATATAGCCCTTAAGGTTGTTGATAAGTGTAAATTACAGCCACATAAACATGCCAAGCCATGGTTGGTACAGTTAGCCATTGGCACCAAAAGAAAGGTAGCGGAGGTCATACTAGCTTGCCAATTCACTATGGGTGAATTCCCCACCCAATCAACCCTTAACGTATTACCCCTAGGATCGTATGACCTGTTGATTGGTATGGACTGGCTAGCCACATATAAAG
>ML804720.1:564013-593299 GCA_009831015.1 Picea engelmannii
TGAAGAGGGAGTAGCAGTAGATCCTGACAAGATCAGTTCTATCATGGAATGGCCTACCCCAAAGGACGTTTCGGATATCAGATCCTTTATGGGCTTAGAAAGATACTATAGGAGATTTATAAAAGGATTCTCCAAGATTTGTTGTCCAATCACTGCCCTCCAGAAGAAGGGAGCTAAATTCACGTGGACACAAGAATGTGAAGAAATATTTCAATCCTTGAAACACCTTCTGACCCATGCACCCGTGCTTAAGGTCGTTGATCTCGAAAACAACTTCCTTGTGTGCACAGATGCCTGTAAGGAAGGGCTCGGAGGAGTCCTTATACAAGGAGGAAGTGTAGTCTGTTATGAATCCCAAAAATTGAATGAGCACGAAGTCAACTATATGACCCATGATCTAGAGCTGGCAGCCATAGTGCACGCCTTAAAAATGTGGAGACATTACCTCCTGGGAAGGAAATTTGTACTTATGATAGACCACTGTGGATTGCGATATTTGTTTGACCAACTAAAGCTCAATGCCAGATAAGCTAGGTGGATGGCCCTCCTTAGTGAGTTTGATTTTGAAATCAAACATGTTAAAGGAAAGGAAAATAAGGTGGTCGATGCCCTTAGCAGAAGTATGAAAACAATTCACTTGGTAGCGGTGAGCACCTGCGAGACGAATGTCAAAGAAAGAGTCAGGAATGCACAAGAAACAGACACATTCTTCTAGACCGTGACCTTGTACCTGGAGAAAGAACCCATAGGAATAAAGTATGAAGGCTACCAGATGATAGATGGAGGTCTACTAACTTACAAAAACAGATTGTGATGACTTGAAGAGGTTCATAATGGATGAACTACATAAAAGACCATATACTGGTCACCCGGGATATCAAAAGATGATCACGACCACTAGGAAACAATTCTATTGGCCTAGGTTAAAGAAAGACATAGCTAACTATTTAGCTGAGTGCCTAGAATGCCAACAGGTTAAAGCAGAACACCGACACCCAGTAGGATTATTACAACCTCTACCAATCCTGGATGGAAGTGGGAAACCATTTCCATGGACTTCATCACCGGATTACCAACATCGACCAAACAAAATGACACCATCATGGTAGTGGTGGATAAATTGACCAAGTCCACCCATTTTATCCCCATCAAATCGACTTGCAAGGCAATAGATATCACCAACATATTCATGAAGGAGATATTCAGACTACATGGTATGCCTAAAGAGATCGTGTATGACAGAGACACGAAATTTACTTCCAACTTTTGGAAATCCTTGATGGTTGGTCTGGAGACCAAATTACTATTTAGCACAGCCTATCATCCTCAAACTGATGGATAGACGGAAAGAGTGAACCAAATATTGGAAGACATGCTAAGAATGCAACCCAAGAAGTGGGAAGATTACCTGCCACTGGTGGAATTCACCTACAACAACGGCTACCAAGAATCCCTGAAGACGAGTCCTTTCAAATTCCTCTATGGTAGACCATGCAACACTCCAGTTAGTTGGAGTAATCCCGTAAATAGAATTACTATTGGACCCGACATGCTGAAAGAAATGGAACAACAAGTGATTCAGATAAAACAGAATTTGAAGGTCACTCAGAATAGACAGAAAAGTTACGTCGACCGAAAGAGAACTCCAAGAGAATTCAAGATGGGAGACCATGTATATCTCATAGTTAGGCCCAGGAAGAGTTCCCTGAGGATGGGAGCTTGTGCCAAGTTGGCACCTCGGTATTGTAGACCCTTTGAAGTTCTAGATAGAGTGGGACCTGTAGTCTATAGGCTAGCACTTCCTCCCACAGTAAAAGAACATAATGTTTTCCATGTTTCATTATTGAAGAAATATGTACATGATTCTAATCATATAATTGACTGGTCTATGATCCAGGTGGAACCAGAGGGAGAATTCCTGCCAGAACCTCAATGCATATTGGACAGAAAGGAAACCCCACTCAGGAACCGAACCATTACACAGGTCAGGGTGCAGTGGAAACATTTTGGCCCAGATGAGGCTACCTGGGAAATGGAAGATGCCATGAAACATGCATATCTGATTTTGTTTACTTTTGTACATACACGTCATATTGATAGATAGAACATTGACGACGATGTTCCTTTAAGGGGGAGGGAATTGTAACACCCTGTTTCCCCCAGTCTGTAAAAATAACTATATTGGCCAAGAACTATGGAAAACTCAAAGACATGAATGTTTGATTTGACAGACCTTTTTATAAAAGGTAGATGAATGTAAATTATGTTATGAATATGTGTTGCATGGCTGCTGGGAGGGGGATGTGCTAAAAGAGACCACGATGGCTAATGAGATGTGGTGGAAGGGACCTGGAATGGTTGCATTAACTTCCACCGAGCCAGTACCATATTGGTTTTAATTGCTCAAAGACCAAAGCAACTCTCTGACCCCGGAAGGGATTTCCCGTCAGATTGGTAGGTGGGGAGGCTCCTCAAGAGTTAATGAGGGGATGGGGGTGAACCTCCCATCTGTAACATCTCCTAGACCTAACCGCGGACAGGGAAATTTGCACCACATGCAACCTTGTAGGGAAAAAGGCAAGAGAGGAAGTGTGGTAGGGGGGCAGATGGGAGAACGCACGCGACAAGGATCACGGGGAAGAACAGGAGAAACTCTAGAAACACAAGGAGTTCTGAACAGAGGAGAAGGAGAGTAACCTTTGTCCTTGACTTTTGTTGAGCTGGAAGTAGAAAATTGAATCTCAAGCCTCGTGGTCTAGCTCGGGGGTGGCTAGTGGTAAATCCATTTGGAGTCACTGAGCCTACGGTTGGGTGGATACAAGCACCCCTCTCAGCAGTCGCGTCACACCTGGTGTTTTCTGATAAGTGTTTATATCTTGTATCTTCAACTGAATATCCCGAACGCATGCTCATGTTTTATACGCTCATAAATGGTTTATGTATAGAAGTGTTTTCCTTGTGTTTTGATTTGAGGTAATGGATGAATGCTTATACTAGCATAATCATAATCGGTTATGTATAGAAAAAGTAAGTTTAGAATACGAGTTTGTTCCCTTGATAATTGTCCCATCTACTCGACTCGTGCTATGCCCTAGTGTAATTTCCCGAAGGCACCTCCTCCCGGGAAGTTTCCTCGCACTCCAGAGCCGGAGTGAGTCCCTTGAAAGGACTACCATGATAGTAAACCCACGAGTTTACTTTACCCTTACCACAGAGTTTATAGCTCGGCGACTCAGGAAGGATTTTTAGTCAGGTCACCAAGCCTAGGGATAATTTACCCAAGAACCCTCTGAAGGATCATAGGCAGGAGAGTGGATTTGGCAATGTCCTGAAAGTCCCAAAGTATTCAGAGCCATCCATTGGCACAGGACACGTGGCAGCCGAGTAGCATTTCGCTGACCCGCGACCTGGAGCGGTCAAAAGGTAGAATTGCATGATCTCACGATTCGCGAAATCGCGACGTGATCGTGGTCGTTGATACAGGAGTGATCTAGACAATCAGTTTAGTGTGAGTATTTTTCAGCATTTCGACATTTCAGCACCCGGGAAACCAAAGGGTGATACCCCTTGTCGTCGCAAGCTGCGAAGTCCTGATATGAGAAACTCTGATTCAGTTTAGTGTGAGTAGGTTTCGTCATTTCGACGTTTCGGCACCCGAGAAACCAAAGGGCGATACCCCTCGTCTTCGCAAGTCATGAAGTCCCAGTCTGCGAAACTCCGAATCAGTTTGGTGTGAACAGGTTTCGGCACCCGAGGAAACCAAAGGGCAAGACCCCTCGTCTTCACCAGTCGCGAAATCCCGGTACGTGAAACCCCGACGCGCTCGGAGGATGAGCCCTAGGTCATAGGACAGGGTCATGTGGTAGAAAAGAGGAGTCCCAAAAGGATCTGGACCGTCCATCAGGGAAGACACGTGGTTAGTGGTCAAAGTTCGGGGAAAGCTCCAAAATCCCGTGAGTCGTTGGATCTCGTACAAGAACTCGTGTATCGGGTTTCGGGGTTCGAAGAGTCAAAATACTCGACTGTCTTGCATCTCGAACTCCTGGTTATTGAAATCCCGATACGGCTAGGACTGTCGGATCAGGGGGAGATTCGCAGCCGTCGATCTCAATGAAGTTACGATTTCGGGTTTCCGGGTTTGAAGAGTTGAAGGAATTGACTCTCGGGCATCCCTAAGTCACGAATTGCGAAAGGCGCCTCTTGGCTTGGCCCAGGGTCATAACCGATAATCACATGGAGGTGAAGCCCGCGCTTGGTGCTTGAGTTGTACACGGCAGGTTTTCAATGAAAGAACCAGTGGATTGGTTTAGTGAAGGTTCCGACAGGAAGAGCTAGCTTGCGCTAGGACCTTGTAGGAACTCAGGGATTTTGTCCCTCGAGAAAAAAGAGAAAAAGGCAAAAAATCTATTAGGACGTGGTGGGTATGTTACAACATGTGTGCCACGTGTCAGCGAATTAAGAACCTTGTTAAGATGGAAATGTTGTTAGAACGTGACATATGTCACCCGCCTGATTGGACCACGTGTCAGCTTCGTGTGTCCTGTCGAGTGGCACTCCTGGTGGTGGCACAAGGTAGTTAAGCATGGCGAAGAAGTTAGTTGGATCAGGCCCGCATTAACTTTGGTCATGATCTATCAAGATCAAGGGCCGGGAGGCATTGCGGGAATCGAAGTTGTGCGACAGATAATTATACAAGGTGGTCCCGTAATCCAAACCACGGTTTTCCAAAAGAGGTACGTGTCAGCATGGGGACAATTGCGGAACAATCAACAAGTTACTCCAAAACCACCAACCCATGTCCCTGCAATTTGAAAAGTACTATATTTGTTGTGATGTTTTCGGCATTTATTAGTTCGAGCACGAAAACCGTGGGCCCCAGTGGACGTGTGGTGCCAGATCGTGAAGTTCGGAGACTTGACACTTTGGAAGAAGTGGTGCATGAAGGAAGGTGGACCGTAGATCCATCATTCTTCGCACGTTCTACAATTTGTTGTTCGGTGATGTTGGGACACGCGGAAAAAGGGAAAACCTATGAATCTCGGAGCCCGAAGTTTCAGAGCTCTGGATAAGCGCCCAAATCATAAGCGCTAGTTCACAACCGTGGTCACATGCGAACCAAGGGTTGAAGAAAAGGGGCTAGCACCCAAAATTTGTGGCAGAACAGAACTGGGCTTAGAGATTGAAGTCGAGGGGTTCTTGACCGACCAAGACTTGCAAAAAATGAAATCTGATATTGTTTTGTTGAATAAGATTGGTTTATTTTGGAAAATTATTAAAGTCTGATAGCCTGACAAAACTCGGTTGACTGCACATTTTGCAGAGTTAACGATTGTCAGAACCGAACTAAATTGCCACATAGTGCAGAGAAATGGGGAAGGCACAGGGTGCTTACAGTTCGGAAAATAAAGTTAGAGGAATGGATTTCCATATAGGAGTTGAAGGATCGAACTCCAATGGGCATGAAGAAGAGATAGATAAGTAAGGAAACATGATGAAAATCATTGAAAAGTTGCAGAAAGATGTCCAAACTCATCGAGCAGATAACATAAAGCTCATGAAATCCAGAAAACAACATGAAGAATTCAACATAAAGTTGATGCATAGCTTGGAAAGAATAGAAAATAAATTGGATAAGGAGAGTGATTCCAGTAAATCAGGAAGTCACAGGTCCCCTGATGAGAAGAGAAAATCAAGGAGTGTTGGCAAACACCATCATCACTCCCAAGGGCACTCCAAGAGAAGGGCACATAGTAGTTCAAGTCCATCTCCTACCAGAAAGCATAGGAGATATGGAGTGGATGAACTGAAGAGTGAAATGAACAAGATTAAACCTCCTACGTTTGATGGAGAGCACCAGAAGGAGGAAGATGTTGAGACATGGCTTCTTGGCATGAGAAAATATTTCCAACTACAAAATTACTCCTCTCATGCAAAAGGAAGAATTGCAATGTATCAACTGAAAGGAAAAACATCCATGTGGTGGGACCATCTTGTGCAAGTACAACATATCAAAGAGAAGAATGTTTCCTGGAGGGAATTCAAGAAACACTTTGAAAATAAATACTTAACTAAGAGATACTATGACAGAAAGATGAAAGAGTTCTTTGAACTCAAATTGGGCAACATGACTATAGATGAATATGAAAGAAGATTCCTAGAGTTGTTGAAGTATGTCCCTTTCATCAAAGATGAGACTGTCAAAATCCAAAGATATTTGAGTGGATTTCCAGCTTTCCTTAGTGACAAGATCCAATATGATGATCCTAAAACTATGGAAGAAACCATAAGGAGAGAGAAATGCTTATATGATCAGCATAAAGGAAAGCCTACCTTCCAAAGATTTTGGGAAGACAAGAAGAAGCTTAAGTGGGAACAAAGGCAGAAGGGGAACAAGCCACCCTTTTTCAGGAATAATCCTCAAAGACAACCAATGCTTAGAGAACCCAGGATGGCTGAAGTAGGTGGACAAAGGCCAAGACAACCACCTATGCAATGTTGGGGTTGTAAAGGGGATCACAAGTATAAAGATTTCCCTCACTAAAGTGACAAAGTGAGAGTTGTACACAATGTTCAGCAAGCAGAAACAGTGGAGGACATGGGCAGTAGAATACCAAGGATCTATGCAGCCCCGGACAACAAGAAAGATGAGTTTTAATCACACATGATTGAAGTTGAAGGTATGATCAATAACCATGCCTTTACTATTTTAATTGATTCAGGGGCTAGTAATAATTATATAGATCCCAAGGTAGTGGAAAGGTTGCAATTGCCAACAAGCAAGCATGTGAAATCTTGGTTGGTGCAGCTGGCTAAAGGAGGCAAGAGAAAGGTTGTTGAGTTGGTTAAATAATGTCTAGTGGGCATGAATGAGCTGAGTACCAAGGTAGATTTGAACATATTGCCTTTAGGATCATATGACTTCCTGATTGGTATGGATTGGTTGGACCAACACCATGCCATACTAGATTGTCGTAACAAGGCATTTACTTGCCTGGATGAGGAAGGAAATCGAAAAACAGTCCAAGGAATTCCCAGGGTAGTTACTGTCGGGGAAATTTCAGCAATACAGCTGAAGAAGTGCTACAGGAAAGGTTGTCAAATATTTGCAGCCCATATGGAGGAAGCATCTAATGATAAGGTGCCAAATATGGAAGATCATGCAGTCCTGGAAGATTTTGAACATGTTTTCAAGGAGGTATCAGGACTACCTCCAAAGAGAGATATTGATTTCTCTATTAATTTGATGCATGGAGCAGCTCCAGTGTCAAAGAATCCTTACAAAATGAGTACACCCAAATTGAAGGAGTTGCAAATGCAGCTTGAATAACTTCTAAAGAAGGGGTATATATGCCCAAGTGTGTCACCTTGGGGTGCCCTAGTCTTGTTCGTGAAAAAGAAATATGGGACATTGAGATTATGCATCGACTTCAGACAATTGAATAAAGTAACTATAAAGAACAAGTATCCTTTGCAAATGATTGATGATATCTTTGATTAATTGAAGGATGCAAAGATATTTTCAAAGATAGATCTCAGGTCAGGATACCATCGGGTAAGGATCAAAGAGGAATATATTAGCAAGACTGCCTTCAGGACAAGGTATGGTCATTATGAGTTCACAATGGTGCCATTTGGGTTGTCAAATGCACCGATTGTTTTCATATGCTTAGTGAATGGTGTTTTCCGGGAATATTTAGACAATGTTTTTCTGGATGACATCCTTGTATCTTCCAAGTCCGAAGAAGAGCATGAGCATCATTTGAGGATGGTGTTGTAAGTGCTAAGAAAACATCAACTGTATGCCAAATTGAGCAAGTGCTCATTTTATCAAAACAAAATTCACTATTTGGGACATATCATATCTGAAGAAGGGATAGCAGTGGACCCTGAAAAGATTGAGGCCATTAAAGGGTGGACAACACCTAAGAATGTGATAGAAGTCAGATCCTTCATGGGTCTAGCTGGTTACTATAGAAGGTTCATTGCAAGGTTTCCGAGAATAGCTCACTCCATCACCTCCTTGCAAAGGAAGGGGAAGAAATTTCAATGGACAAAAGAATGTGAAAAGAGTTTCCAGCAAATGAAGCAATTGTTAACCAGTGCTCCAATTCTGAAGATCTAAAATACGAATGAAGACTTCATTGTATGCACATATGCATGTAAAGAAGGACTGGGTGGAGTCCTCAGTCAAAATGGGTTTGTTGTATGTTATGAATCAAGGAAGTTGAAAGAACATGAAAGAATCTATGCCACTCATGATTTGGAATTGGAAGCCATAGTGCACACTTTGAAGAAGTGGAGGCACTACCTCATGGGAAATAAGTTTGAGCTAAGGAAATACCATAATAGTCTGAAATATTTGTTTGATCAGCCTACTTTGAATGCTAGGCAGAGTAGATGGTTGGAATTCCTATGTGAGTATGACTTTGATATCAAGCACATCAAAGGAAAAGAGAACAAAGTGGTTGCCACACTCATCAGGAGAGTGCATGAACTACATGCTACAACCATTAGCATGTATCAAACAAATCTTAAAGGTAGAATTTCTGAAGTTGCAAATTCAAATTTGCAGTACATGGAATTGATAACAAAATTGCAGCAAGGTAAAATGCAGCAGAAGGTTGAGGATTATGAATTGGGAATTGATGGAATCCTTCGGTACAGAAACAGAGTCTATGTACCCAATTCTCCGCAATTGAGGAGTGTGATTTTAAAAGAGATGCATAATGTGCCTTATGAAAGACAACCAGGATATCATAAAATTGTTTCAACAGTCAAGAGCCAATATTATTGGCCTAACATGAAGAGGGAGATTGCTGGATACATAGCTAAATGCTTGGAATGTCAAAAGGTAAAGGTTGAGCATAGACACCCAACTGGTTTACTACAACCATTACCCATTCTTGAGTGGAAATGAGAAGGGGTGACAATGGATTTCATCACAGGATTTCCCAGAACAAGCAAGCAACATGATGCAATCATGGTAGTGGTGGACAAGCTTACTAAATCTTCCCATTTCATTCCATTGAAGACTACTCACAAAGAAGCTAATGTTGTTGATATTTCTATGAGGGAAGTAGCACAATTGCATGACATACCCAAGACAATTGTGTCTGATAGAGACCCAAAGTTTACATCAAAGTTGTGGAAGGGGTTATTCAAAGGGTTCAGAACAAATCTGAACTTCAGTATTGCTTATCATCCTGAGTCTGATGGGAAGACAAAGAGGGTGAACCAAGTGATATAAGATATGTTAAGAATGTATGTGATGGACAAACCATCTAAATGGGAAGATTATCTACACTGGATAGAATTTGCCTACAATAATGGGTATCAAGCATCACTGAAGATGAGCTTGTTTGAAGCACTTTATGGCAGAAAGTGCAACACCCTATTAAGCTGGGAAAACCTAGCTGATAGGGCAGTGGTTGGGCCAGAGTTGCTCAATAAAATGGAAGAACAAATGCTGTAGATTAAGCAGAATTTGAAGGATGCCCAAGATAGGAAAAAAAGTTATGCTGATAAGAACAAAACCCACAGGGAGTTTAAAGTGGGTGATCATGTTTTCTTGAAAGTAAAATCCAACAAAAGTTCCCTGAAGCTGGGAAACTGTTCCAAGTTGGCAGCCAGATATTGTGGACCATTTGAAATCCTAGAAAGGATTGGACTAGTTGCTTATATGCTTGCATTGTTTGCATCCATGATTGTTCATAATGTATTTCATGTTT
The DNA here is from genome assembly GCA_009831015.1 of Picea engelmannii. Classification (NCBI taxonomy): domain Eukaryota; kingdom Viridiplantae; phylum Streptophyta; class Pinopsida; order Pinales; family Pinaceae; genus Picea; species Picea engelmannii. The sequence goes on from ML804720.1 coordinate 573,742, forward strand.
CATTGCTTAAGAAGTATATACCTGATCCTAATCATGTGATTGATTGGAATGTGATTCAGGTGGAGTAAGAAGGCGTCGTGCAAGTGCATCCGGTGCGCATATTGGACCAGAAGAGAAAGCAGCTCCAGAATCGAGCCATAGGGCTTGTAAAGGTCTAGTGGACCTGTTACAGTCCTGAGGACGCGACATGGGAGCATGAGGATGCTATGCGGGTAGAATACCCACATCTTTTTGAAGATTTTGAAAATCTTGCTGATGTTGTGTAAATAATTTGCACTGAGGAGAGTGAAAAAATAAGGGGAGGGGATTGTAATATCCCCAAGGATGAGCCCCAATTGTATTTATGAATTGTAACATGTTTTGTATGCTGCCAAGCCAAGAAATTATAAGCTGATAGGCTTAAGTGTTTATTAGGCCGGTGAGCCTAGGTGTTAAAGCCCATGAGCCTGTTTTGTACATGTAAATATTCATATTATTAATATAAAAACATCGTTGCGTGTAGACCGACCACTAAGAAAGAGTATGGGGGACTAAGCCCCACTAGGTTGGGTAAGGGAGACGGGGCTAAGAGGCTAGAAATTGGGACTAAGCTTAAGAGCTTAAGTCCAAGAATAATTTATTAATATTCTAAATGTTGATAGAAGGATATGATTATATCCTAAGTTCCTTTGGAAAGAGGGAATGACTTCCAAATGGAAAGGAACGTGCTTCATGAGCGACAAGTGTCAGCTCAGGCACATGCAATTTTAAGTGGGAATTATTGTTGTTTGGGGGGGGGAATCACAGAGATGGAGGGACACACAGTTGGCTCTCACGCTCTCACCATTCTCGCCATTCTCTGACTAGTCGACCACCTTTATCCTGACAAGTTCACTCATGCATCGAGAAAGCACACAACCATCCATTTTCGCCATTGTTGAACTTGTGGCCATCGTGAACCTCTGTAACTTGCGCGCACTGGTATTTTTCTAATCCATACTCTACCTTACCCGAGTTCTGTTGTTGCTTCCGCCCTTGCCCGTTTGTCTTAGGAGCTCGATAGAAGAAACAAGTTGTCAGGCTTGTGGTTTGCAAAGGTGGGTTGTCATGCCTGTGAGCAACTCTCTCTAGGTGAGAGAGTGTGCTGAGGAAGTGAATTCTCCTGGAGGGAATCTAGTAACAACTACATAGCTCTGAGAGTTCCTGTCTGACTTGTTGTTGAAGCCCTAGAAGGGAGGTGGAGCAACTGATGAACTGTGTGACAGTGAAGGTGTATACTCCTGGGGTGGGACATGCATGTGGGGAATGAGAGTCTATGATCAGTGGGCGTAAGTGGCTCCTGAGAGAATCCTTCCTGTTGAACTGTGCAACATTTCTGTTAGCCTTTCCAAGCCTAGGAATCCCTTGCCCGGTGGAATTTAGTCCCAGCTCGGGGGTGACCCACTGCTGAGAGTGATGAACAATGTGGTCTAAGGCTGGGAGGTTCATGGAAGGTCTGCACACAATCGATGGTCTTCACAATCCAAATATAAGTATCAATTCTGTGTTTAATGATGTATGTTGTGCATGTCTGTGATTCTTACAATGTTATCATGTGCTTTCACTGCATGTATGATTTACGGTCAATTTTGCATGAGTTAGTATGGTAGTAGTATATTTTATTGCCTTTTATTTCATTAGAAATGCATGTAATATATTTGTACTCCGAGATGAAAAATTACCCTGCTATCAAAGCTTAGCAGTTTGTTGGTGGTGTTACATAGCCCAACTTGGGTGGTCGAGGCTGCCACAAAATGGTATTACAGTTTAAATTCCGCAGTGACGATGTCTTCCTGCTGTTTGGTTGGGGACGTTACAAAATGGTATCAGAGCTAAGAGAGATGTCCAAAAAGTGGCGTTGCCCGACCTGTTGGTGGCTGGGGACGTTACACATTTTTAGAAATAGCACCTTACAGGGCCCCATTGGAAGCTCCACCCACTTCGCTATGGGCCTTACACTATCACCAAGGTTGTGGGTAGCAATGCTTTTGAGCTCAACACTCCACCCTTCCTTGGCTTGCACCTAGTGTTCAATGTGGACCTCCTTTGGACATATTTTCCACCATTATTGAACACCTCAGAAATCGCAGAATAGTTGACACCAACATAGCTCAACCCTGACTGCATGGAACATGCATCCACTGATAAGATAGTGGACACATAGGTCAAGGGCACTCACTTGTAGAGGATCCAACTTTATCGAGTTGTCAATGTAGGGAAGCTCCTACACCAAGGCAAGTGGCTCACTTGGGTCCAAATTCAAAAAAAAATTTCTCACCTGATGGGGGCACTCAATGCAATGGAGACCATTTCTTCCTAAGGGGGGAGCATTGATCGAGGTGGATATTAATGGCCACCCACCTATTTCTAACTGGATCCTCTTTGAAGCTTTTAGTCCAACACGTTCTTATGTAATTCTTTGTAATTGTGGGTTCTACACTTCTGGGGTTATCTGAAGCCCTACACAGCTTCCAAGTGGAGATTGGTGGCAGCCCACCTAATCCAACTAGCTTATTTTGGATGTTTTCATGTCAGTACACCTTTCTGTACTTTCAGGGTTGTTTTGGGGCCCTAAAAAATGTTTTTTTGGCTTTCCACAATCAAACTGTAGACAAAGTCAGAGTGTTACGACATAATGTGTAGTTCTCAAAAAGACCTTTCCAACGGGCTATCACGCGCCTAAAACAAAGGTTGTATGCAAAAATTATGACCTCGGGAAGTTGAGATACCAACTTACCCATCGGGGCCCACATAACTTTTGGTGTTTCATCTCATAGGGTTAGGTTTTTGGATGTCTAGGGTTTTGGCATTCATGAGTAATGTTAAAAAGGCCTCTAGAGCCTCATTGTAATCATTCTGCTCATACATATGTGCGTAGCAGACACATCTCTTCTCAGAGATAGCTACCACCATTCGAGCAAGTTGTTTTCAGTTCTGCAGTTTTACAGTTTGAACCTATTTTATTTATTCAATAGAAGTTATTGTTCATTGGATATATGTTGTTGTTCTTAGTATCTCTGTGTTATTATATTCAATCTTTTATTCTTTTCGTTCTGCTCATAAATCCAGATCAATGATGTATATGCCTCTTGCTTGACATCATTCTCCTCGTTTGTGGGTTGTATAATGTATGTGTACATGTGAGGTTAAAACTTTGTGGGAGTGTAAGAATCGTTACATGCAATGAAGCTTATTCCAATGAAGATGGAGAATCGTTACATGCAATGAAGCTTATTCCAATGAAGATGGATTCATCGTAGGCATGGCCTCTCTTACTAACATATTGCTAGATTAGTTGAGAGATGTATATGCCTCTTACTTGACATCCTCTCCCTCTTTTGTAGGTTTTGTGATGTATACTTATGTGCATCATTAAAATTAGATATACTCATTATGCATATCTTAAAATTAATTTTATAATTATACAAACTTTCTTTTCTTATGTATCTCACATTGGTTGGTGGAGCATGCCTATAAATATGTAAACAATCCTTACATAACACTAAACTTATGCCAATGAAGATGTGTTTACCATAATCATAAATATAACCTTTCTTACTGACATATTGCTAGATTGGTTAGGAGATGTCCATATCTCTTACTCAACTACCTTCTTGTAAGATCTCTACCTGCAGGTGGTAGTAGGTGCACTACCTAGGTGGGCATGGAGGGTTGCTGTAGAAGGTTGCAATGTTGGACATTGCCTGGCTAATCAATAGACGAAGTCGTGAACCATTTCATGTTGCCTTTATATGAGTTGGTATGCCTTGGGTGCATGAGTCGAATGTGCGGACCCAATGCATTGAACCCCCCTTAGTTGGTGGATGTACTTTTGGACACACTTACTAGGCACAATTGGATATACTTGCTAGGCGCACTTGGACATACTTTCCGAGTGCACTTGGGCACACTTGTCGAGGGAACTAAGCATAGTTGGGTGCACTTGTTGGATGTGGACGGTTGGTGAACAAGGCACTCAAGGAAGAAAAGTTGACGGATAACACTTGGGTCCACCTTAAAGTTCAAGGGGCTTGCAAGTGCAAGGCGACTCTCATATAAAAAGGAGGACACCTCAAAGGTGCCAAGGCATGTAAAAAGCATTGGTCATTCACACAAGTGCAAAATAGCTCTGCGATTTGTGCTAAGTTCAAGGGTTGGCACAGTAGGGAAAATTGCACTGGCCGAGTGAAAAGAAGAAGAATACATGACCTGTAGGAGGAAGGCTTGTAGTTACTCCAGGGGTTGGATTGACAATTCTTTTAGGCAGTGGTGCCTTGTGTAATTGTAGTATGTAAATGAGTTGCAGGCAGTTGACTGTGTTCTTTTGTTGTACATTGTAACATTCTTTATATAATAAAATTAAGGCATCCTCCTTGAGTACCAACTATACTTTTATATTATGGTTGCTTTACTTGATGAATGCTATGTTCCTTGCTTTGCTTGGCATTGGTTAAGTGTTATATTAGCTAAGTATAAGTATTGTTGAGATGTTTTAACACTGAGTCTGTACCTATTATTGGATGAAGTTAGTTGTGTTGAGATAACTAAAAGAAAAATTCAGAACAAACCATAATATTGTTAGGTTATTTGATTATTATTCTAATAGACATTACTTAACCTTTTTATCACCCATCCTAGTACTACTCTAGCCTAAGCGCACTTAACTGCGGAGTTCTGATGGGATCCAGTGCATTAACGCTGGTATGATCGCACCCTAAAAATTTAAATTAATTGGATCTTCTCATCGTTACTTTTCCCTCACCATGTAATTAATTAATTATTTTAATTATTTTTCCCGTTAATAATATCGGTCAAATTACCACGGTTAGTGTATATCCACTTTTTCCCAAACTTTTATAAGTCACTCCTGTGCACTCTTTTCAATCCTTATTACTTCAACATCCTTAATGATGGGTGGAGTGTCCACTTAAAACTTTGGAAGTTTCAAAATCTTTATACACAATTTATATCCAAAAATCTAATACAACAAATCATAACATTTTCACAATTTATATCCAAAAAACTAATACAACAAACTATAACATTTTCATCTTTCATAAATAGTGAGATAACACATAAATGAGTTATGTGGTTCTAGCATTTCTATACTAATAAAATATGAAATAAAATGAGATAATTTTTCTATTGGAAAAAGAAACGAGTCTTGGAATGGTAGCGTGAGTTTGAGAAAATACTCCATAAAGGTATGCGGTGTCTCGAATGTAATTCTTACTTCCTAAGGTAAAAGGCGGAACAGAAAGTTCGAAAGACCGGAGAAAATCTTTGATAAAAGGGTTAGAAAGATGGGAGTATCTTTGATGTTGATGTTGGCACAGCAGCCGTTCATATGATGTGAATCAACGAAAGCAGTTCAGCACATTTTTTTTTTAAAACCACTCTAGAAAGCCGTGTTGTGGGCGACCTAACACTAAACAGTGCATTCGAAAAAAACATAATCTTGAACCCAATTTAAAAAACTGTCGGCATTTTATTTTATTAAAAAGAAATAACAAATTCAAACCGCCAATTTAGAGAAGGTCTATTTAAATCCTCGGGGTTATCGGAGAGGATTTTAGTTATATTTAACTGTTCCATGCCCATTTCTCTATAGCGGATCTGATACTACAATTTCCCTAAAATAGAGTTAAAAAAATGGTGGATCGAGCGAGAAGCAGAGGAGATAGAATCGGTGTTAGGTAGTGGTGGTGGTATGGAATGGCCACGTGGACAGCCGGCATTAAAATTGTAGTTAAAACGTCCGTGCACTAGTCCTCCACCACACGGGTCCATTAATAGTGTTATCATGATTCATTTATTAAATTGGTTATAATTATATGTGCTTTTTCATTGCCTGCCTGCTAGCTAACCAGACTCTGGCTGTTGCGCTTTAGCTTCTTCTCACCACTGTTTCTCCGTTTGTTTCTACAGTGCGAGTCTGTCTCTGTCAAAGAGCAATGCTGTATTGGATGGGATTGGATTCTGGAACTTGCGAGGTTCGAACTTATCCCCTTCTGGCCAACAACAACATTCAGTCCATTGCCTGTCACTTTGTTGGATGGTTTCATAAGTAGTAGGTAAGTAGTTGACGTGGTTTGAACAAATGTCTGGCGGTCATTGCTGATCGAGCGGAGGAGCGAGGAGAAGTGAAGAAAGAAAGAAGAAATATTTCGTGGTGGAGTGTTTATTGGAGATCATCAGGGCCCTGAGAATGGGGTCCTGTCTTTCTACGGATGGAGGCGGTTCATCGCATGGATGCTGCAGTATTCCCTGTGCGCCTTCCAGTGCCAAGAAGAGGGACAAGAAGAACAAAACATCGCTTCAAGCTGCGGCTGCTGAGGCTCAAACCGATGCCCATTTGGCCAGGATTCCTGGCAGGATGTGTATGAATGGCTCAAGTGATATTGCCTGTATGTTTACTCAGCAAGGTAGAAAAGGGACTAATCAGGATGCCATGGTTGTTTGGGAGGTTCGAACTCAAGATCTCCTTGTTGTTCAAGATATAATATCTGATAGATCCAAGTTGAAATGGATCTTGCTTGTGTTTTAAATTTGTTTTTTAATGATTTTACAGGAATTTGGGTCGAACAAGGACACTGAAATGGATCTTGCTCGTGTTTTAAATTTGTTTTTTAATGATTTTACAGGAATTTGGGTCGAACAAGGACACTGTTTTCTGCGGAGTATTCGATGGGCATGGGCCTTTTGGTCACTTGGTTGCGAAAAGGGTCAGAGACTCGCTGCCTTCGAAGCTGTGTTCTCATTGGGAAGCCATAACAAGAGGAGATGAAGGAAACAACAATATCCGAGAAGCTGTTAGCGCAGTGGGAAGCCTCAATTCGGATGAAACTGCTTCCATAACCATGGACGAGGAATGGAAAGAAGCCGAAGGAGAAGACACAGAGGGCCTTGCGGGGAAAGCCCCTGACATGCTCACCGCGTGGAAAGAATCCTTTCTCAAAGCCTTTAAGGTCATGGATAAGGAGCTCAGGTTTCATCCTACCATTGATTGCTTCTGCAGCGGAACCACCGCTGTGACTCTTTTAAAACAGGTATAGATTTATTTTAGATTTCCTCTGATTGATGTGATTGCATCCTAACTCATTCCGTTCCGTTACTATCGTGGCGTAGGTGGTTGTCGTGGTTGTTATCTATGGAGCGTATATCACACTATTTTGGCATATCCTTCTAATAAAGAAAGAAGCTAGCTGTTTGCTCAAGTCATTCTGGAAAGAATTTAGGATTTCCTTCAAACATTATTGCGCTCTCTTTCTCTTTGTCCCAATGGCCCTCCCTTCTCTTTCTCCCGATGGCTCTCTCTTCTCTTTGTCTCAATGTCTCAATAGGATTAATCTCAATGATGATTAATCATCACAGGAGGCAGGAGGGTATATCCTACTAACATAATGGTTAGATCAGTTAGTTGCCGTGTTAGGGTGAGTATCCTTGCTCGGGTAAGGGTGAGTATCCTTGCTTGCCGGGCCTTCCTCTTTGTGGGACTTCTGGTATAGAGGAAAGAGAAGATAAAAACTAGTTATATATGCTATTTTTGTTATTCGTTCTTGTAATTCAGAAGTGACTCAGCAGTGGGGATTCCCTTCTCACATTATTGCTCTTTACTCCTTATGCCAATGGTGGCAGCCACAAGAGAGTGCTGTCTTCTACTAGCACAGTCACAATGGTTGATTGGTCTTGGGGTGAGGGGTGAGTATGCTTGCCTCCTTATGCCAATGGTGGCAGCCACAAGAGAGTGCTGTCTTCTACTAGCACAATGGTTGATTGGTCTTGGGGTGACGGGTGAGTATGCTTGCCTGCTTGGCGATCCCCTTCCGTGAGACATGTGAGGTAAAACAACAATTAGATATGGGACACATCTATCTTGTGGCTTCTTGCAATTACTTCTACTACTATAAAATCTCTTTCCTTCCTTGTTTTGGATTCTCTGGACTTATTTTTAATGTTTTGGATTCTCTGGACTTCAATCTTCAGCAGTTTTTTATTAGTCGGGGTTGAATATATGTTTGCCATGTTTTCTTTTAATTCTAGGGAGAAGACCTGGTGATGGGTAACGTAGGAGACTCGCGAGCAATTCTGGGCACGAGAGATAATGACAATTCTTTGATAGCAGTGCAGTTGACTGTGGATTTAAAGCCCAATCTACCAAGTAGGTTCTCCTCATTCTCTACTATTTTAACTGCATCTGCTTCTTTATATGCTCTTCCTTTTTCATTAATGAATGAGATAAGGAAAGAATAACATGTCTCGGCAGGTGTTTATTGGCTAATAGGAAGAAATGGCAAAACCCTTTTCTGATCTGATATATGCACATAGAAGATGTTTTTTTTTTTCAAATAGTTTATTTGTTTTTGTTATATGTGTTGTTTGTTCAGAGGAAGCTGAGAGGATTAAGCAATTCAAAGGACGGGTTTTCGCACTGTCAGACGAGCCTGACGTGGCACGGGTGTGGTTACCCCATGACGACTCTCCTGGTCTGGCAATGGCAAGAGCATTTGGAGATTTCTGTCTCAAGGATTTCGGCCTCATTGCTGTGCCTGATATCTCGTATCGTCGTCTCACACAAAGGGACGAGTTCATTGTGTTGGCCACTGATGGGGTGGGTATATAATATTCGTTCCTTTCTCCCCGGGCATTTATTCTTCTGTTCAATTTGTTGAATATTATGACTGGTAAACGATAATCACAGGAGATGACCATCGCTTCAATGAGCAAAAATTGCCTTTGACGGCCTATTCAACCAAACTAACCTAATTAGAATAGAATAGAAAAAAATATCTTTTTATTTAGTGTCTCTGGAAAGCCTGTAGGGTCTATGGGTTGGAGTAAAATGTCGCAATATAATTTATACAAAAAATTTCTGCAGCTAGGCTCACATTTTCCTGCAGCTTGGTTACTATTTACGTCAAATTCTATGTATATTATCAATACTCCACGTTTTGATGTTCCTACTTGTTTAGAAGGTAAACTTAACAGGCATTCACACCTCTTTTTCAACTTCTCCTCGTCTGCAAAGCAAGTATAGATTTGTAAAAGGGAATATGCTACTAAAATATCTCGGTTATTGTATTACCCAAGTCATCAACCCTAAATCTAAACAAAAGCTTATAAACATTAGATTTTTACCATTCACATGTGCCATACGCATGCATTGATTTTGGGCCTTGTAAACATTACAGACTTTTACCATTCACATGTGCCATTTGCGGGCATTGATTTTTGGCTTATAAACATGACGGACTTCTATCATTCACATGTTTCCTTTGCAGGCGTTGAATTTTGGCTTATAAACATCACAGACTTTTACCGTTCACATGTGCGCTTTGCAGGCATTGAATTTGGGCCTATAAACATTACAGACTTTTACCGTTCACATGTGCCCCTTGCAGCCATTGAATTTTGGCATATAAGCATTACAGACTTTTTACCATTCACATCATACATGTGCCCTTTGCAGGCATTGAATTTTGTTTCAGCGGGCTTCTAATGTTTGTCCTTGTCATTTTGTTTTGTATAATAGGTATGGGATGTGCTATCTAACAAGGAAGTAGTAGATATTGTGGCATCAGCGCCCACTCAAGCAACTGCAGCCAGATCTTTAGTTGAATTCGCTGTTCGAGCATGGAGGCTGAAATACCCAACTTCCAAAGTAGATGATTGTGCAGTAGTATGCCTTTTTCTCAGTGATCTTCCTTCAATTTCTGTGGCAAAAGCAAACAGGGATATGATGGCGTTAAAAGAACCACCATTCCCTAAAGAGGCCATTCCAGCGCCAGATGAGTGCCCTGCAGATGGAGAGGCAAGTAGTCCTAGATTAGGCCGTTTAAATACTGTAAGAAATAATGTGAATGATGTTGCCAAAAATCGCTCAGAAGCAGTTCCAGAAATAGTCGAAACATCCACAACTGATTTACTGAAGCAGCCCGAGAGGTCTCAATCCCGTAGAAGCCTTGCTGATTGTCTCTCTGTGGCTGATGAAGATGAATGGTCTGCACTAGAAGGTGTTAGTAGAGTGAACACCCTTCTGAATCTTCCAAGGTTTTTGACGGGAGACAGAATGTCTGGAGGTTTGAGGAAGCGGCATTGATTGATTAGTTAAGTCTTTCAGCTTCAACTGCTGCAACAATTTGTTTTATTACATTATTTCAAGCTCCAGCCTGATATAGTTGAATACCTGGGAGGGAGGTAATTTTGTAACAATATCTGTTTGTTTTCTGAAGGTATTTTGAAACTATGCAAATCCATAACATGTAACTAAAACTAGGGCTCCAAAGTTCTCTTCCTTTAATGATGAAGGAAGGAACTGGGTTTGGATTCCTGCCATGTTATCACTCTCTTACATAGAGAGCAAATACAAATGGACTAGTTAAGCAGAAGACATCTGAGCGCAGGACAATCAGATTTGTCTTTATTGGCTTATAGAAACCGGTATGCCTATTGTGGTAGCAGATTCAGTAAAATATGTCCTGGGCTAATTTTTGGACTTGAGTCTATTGTGGTAGTAGCAGATTCAGTTTTTTAAAAATGTCTTGGGCTAAATTTTGGAGTTGAATTTTCCCATTGTGCTACAGAGCAAAAGACTGTTGGAGAGTTTCCAGATCTGTGCTTCTTGGCATTGGCATCCTATCTGATCAAAAGGTTGTGTTAATTATTAAAAGTTCAAACAGTTCCTGTACTTTGATGTTGAATGGCATTGTATTGAGGTAACGGTGTCATGTGTAAAACGCTTTGTATATATACATATTACAAACTAATTGCTATTACCATGGGCCTTTTGCTTCCACTAGGTTTTGTTCGAGAAAATGGCAGGCAGGACCAATCTAATTTCTCTGTTAGTTAATTTCACAATTGATGTAAATCACCCACCTATCTTTTAATGATTGGGAGCTATCAATGAATCCTATCCTATTGTACAATCCCTGCATGCATTATTAAAATGTGTAGCACTAAATTCTTAGCATTTGTCATCAAATTTTTCATTAATGGGCTGGTGGAAATATTGAGTGGCACTTTTGAAAGTGGGTATCTAAAGGTCACCCAGTGTGATCTTTTGGTTAAATTTTTATATCCATGTGTTCAGGTATTGAGTTTAAATGTGTCCCAGAGTGATTGTTTTGTGCACCCAAAGATATCTTTTCTTTTCCCCTAAAACAACTGAAGCCGTTTAGCAAATTAGCCATGATTCTCTAACTATTACTTGGCATGCTTAGCAATGCCATACTGACTATTTTTAACCTTAAATATTGGCAACGAGAACCAATACCTGGAGGTTGGGCGTTAATTCTTCAAACACGAAGAAACAGAACATTGGATACGAAGAAGCAGAACAGGTTTTCCAAATTGGGTTGTTGGTCATGATGTTATTCCCACTCGTGCCATTTGAGAAACTCTCTCAATGGGAGAGAGAGCGCATCATGATGAAACAAAATGCCCTGACGTATTGTAATCATTACTTGTCATAAATTCTTATAACTCATTGATGATGTACTTTCTTAGAATGAAGAGACGTCTTTGATACTGTAGGTGGAGTTGGAAATTACAATGATAGGGTGTCATGAAATTTGATTCAATAAAGTGTATTTTCATCACTCTTTTAACTATTTTATTTTTCATCTATTATCTATTCATTTTTATTTAACTATTTTATTTTTATTTTTTATCATTAAAACACAAAAAATAAGTGGTTTTCCCTCTTAATATAGGGTTGGCGGTTTAGTATTAATTATTTTATGCAGACAATATATATTTATAAATACTAATTGACAATATATATTGAAAGATGTATGTATAAATTTATACGTGATTAATTAATGTTGTATTGTGGGTACATCATTATGTGATAATAATATTTAATATAAGTTATAAATGTTGTATTTAATGTTGTATTGTGGGTACATCATTATGTGATAATAATATTTAATATAAGTTATAAGTTTCTCAATGTATAAATTTATAAGTGATTAATTTAATGTTGTAATGTGGGTAAATCATCATGTGATAATAATATTTAATATAAGTTATAAGTTTTTCAAATTAAAGTATGAGACTTCCTTTAAACAAGGAAATTTTGCCACTAATATTTAATATAAGTTATAAGTTTTTCAAATTGAAGTATGAGACTCTTTTTTTGTTTTTTAAACAAGGGAATTTTGCAACTTATGCTCTAGTGCATAATAATTTATAAGTTTCTCAAATTGAAGTATGGGATTTTTTTGGTTTTTTAAATAAGGGAATTTTGCAACTTGAGTGCATAATAATAATGCTCTAGTACATAATAATTTATAAGTTTCTCAAATTGAAGTATGGGACTTTTTTTGGTTTTTTAAATAAGGGAATTTTGCAACTTGAGTGCATAATAATGAAGTATGAGAATTTTTTGGCCCTTAAATAAGAGACTTTTGTAACTTATGCTTGAACATATGAGACTCTTGTTTGGGGGACAAAAGAATTATTTCAATACAACTATTTCACTACCTAGTTTATGGAGGTGTACTTGCTCTATCCTTCTTTATATTCCAACATGTAGTTAAAGGTCAAATTGACGAATGGATGAGATTCTTTTGTTTGGGGGACAAAGAATTATCTCAATACAATGATTTCACTACTTAGTCTATGGAGGTGTACTCTATATGTGACCTCCAAATAGAAAACACATATACATAATCATTAAGTCCACTAATACTTGTCAAGGTGATTTCACTACTTAGTCTATGGAGGTGTACTCTATATGTGACCTCCAAATAGAAAACACATATACATAATCATTAAGTCCACTAATACTTGTCAAGGTGGCAGGGGGATCTATAAGATCATTGATTTCCAAGCACAATTGCATTGAAAATTAAAATTAGGTTTATTTTTAGTAGTCTTATTGGCCTATTGCGAGACTACAACCCAATTAAGAATAGTAACAAAGATTCATGTGACTAGCAAGGAAAACTAACAACACTTGTTTAGCATAAAGACTAATGACTAATGCATTTATTTGGCTCCTTTTTTGTCCTTTTTTTAAAGAGATTGAAGAGAATTTTATTTATAAAAAATCCGAGTCGAAGCAAAACAACATAATGCATAGATACAAAAATTCGACTTTGTATATAGAGAGTTTGGAGCTATGAAAGTATTCTCAACAAAACTAATTTCCTCATAGCTCTGAGCAGTACTGTTGTAGTATATTTTTATACACAGTCCTAAGATCAAAATACAACAAAAATACATGCTTATAATTTTGATTCATTATCTGGTGTTGCCTTAATTTCTCCATGGTTCGGTTCTTGGAGCTATGAAAGTATTCTCAACAAAACTAATTTCCTCATAGCTCTGAGCAATACTGCTGCAGTATATTTTTATACACTGTCCTAAGATCAAAATACAACGAAAATACATGCTTATACTTTTGATTCATTATCTGGTGTTGCCTTAATTTCTCCATGGTTTGGTTCTTGGCCCGCGATCTCCATAAATGCAATGTCCATGTCTTCCAAAACTTCAACTTGGCCTTTTGATGATGATTCTAGAGTGTGTTGTGAATTAGAACCTGTGTTTGATTGATGTGGTAAAGCATCTTCTCTTAACTGGTGGCATTCGAGTTCCAAAGCCTCCACTCGTTGCTTGAGTGTTTCTACAACTTACTTTAGATCACCTGTCTCATGTCTTTCTTGCTCTAAATCTTCCACTCGCTGGAGCAATTCCAAAATTATTTGTTTTTGTCCATTCACCTTGGTGTCTACCTGGTTTACCTCGTTGTCCACACGAATATAACTCAATCTACTTCCCTCTGCCATACCCTCGTGCCTTCTTAGTATTTTTTTGATATAAGTCCAAGAAGGATCCGTTTTGATTGTAGGAGCTTTTGTTCCTGACCAATTAGGGGTTTGCCACCATATGTTGATAACCAAGATTTATCTCTATCTGGTGAGTGGCTTCCACACTTTCTGCCAGCATGACCTTGTTTTGGGGTGGCTGGAGTCTCGACCTTAAGCCCAACAATAGCATGAGGTAAATTAATTACAGTTTTGCAAGGTATACCCACGTCCAATTTGAAATCCAAATCGCAAAAAAATAAGGGGGAACCATTCAAATATTTCAACTGGAAAATAGAGGTGCCTTTGAATTACATGGGGGATGATGTTGAGGTGAAAATGGGTGGAAGAATTTGAGGTTCGTGTGGTTTTAATAAGCCAAAGAGTGGAGAGCACGAAGTTAAGGTTTCCAATGTGGCATTCTACAATAAGCTTGATGCAAATGCAGAGATGACAAGTAGAGGGGACATAATTGGTGTTTAGCTAGTTAAGAAGGTAATTTGATCCTATGGGGATACTGAGCCAAAGTGCAAAAAGGCCCAATGTTTTCTTGAGGGTTCCATTGCCTCGATTCAAGAAGAAAGAGAGAGAAGGCGTTCCAAAGCTATATGAGCCAAAATCTCATGTGCCTAACAAAACATAGAAACTGCAGTGTATAAAACTGTTGCCATAAAAAAGGTTGATTTCTACCTGTGAAGAGGGTTGGGCCTAGAGCTTTCGCATAGAGTGGATGGTGACGCCTTCGTTCAAGCCATGTGTTGGCATTGAAGACCCAGATGAAATAATACATGTCCATTACATCGATAAGAGAAGAGCCTTGCTCACATGCACATGAATTAATTGTGGTGTCGTGTTGTTGTCCTTGGAATTTGACAGACATTTTAATCCAAGGCCGCCTCATGTCAATTTGAATTTCCACCATCATTGAAGCATTTAAGGGATGGGACAAAGTTTCAGATCCCCATTTACCTTCATTTCACCTTTTCTTAAGGTTGTTCCTTCCTTAACTAATTGATCTGCATATGTGTTTAACTATTACTTGATATGAAACATAGTGTATTCTATTGACTTGATGGAGGGGACCCTTGATTCTTTTGAGAACACCCCTGTATATGTTTCTCCCTGCTATTTTTTGTTTGATAATGGCCCTTATTAAGATCATAGAGTCGTTACAGATTATTATTCTTTGGTTTCCTTTCAATAAAGTCTGCCTGGTGCCTTCATAGAGTGCATAAGCTTTTACTTCATTGTTAGTCATAGTTCCAAGGCCCCAAGCATATTTTAGGATGATATGTCCTCTAGGATAGCTAATTGTCCCCCCCACGCCTACCACCCCTCATTTATTTGGCTCCTTAAAACAACCATTGTGTCTAGATATTCCTTCTCCCAATCTTGTAAGCCAACGATATGGTTGGTGGCTTCCACATACAATTTGTATTTTTCCTTGTCAATGTTGTTGAGTTTGTCTTCAAAGCACTCCATCCATGCCTTCGTTTGTTCAACAACCTTTGTGAACTTGGATTGTGTGGCAACTACAAAAATTGAACACCCTTCCACTTTTCTTTTAACTTCACAAACATCTCCAACCATGGTTGGGCATTGTAGGGATTGGTTTGTGTAGTGGAGAGACCGGTTCACAGTGAAATCAAGTATTGAGTCTAGGAAAACCTCCTTGAAACCCAAAGGGAATGCTTGGTTCATCATCCAAAATAGCTCCAGGAGGTACACAAAGTGGAAAGAGTGAAGTGATGGCATAAAGAGTTATAATTGAGGATGAATGAAGACCAAGTCATAGCTCCTAAAACAATTGTTTGATAAGGCCAAAATACATGCGAACCCAAAGCCATCCATCTTCTAGCATGGAAAAAGACCTCCATACAAGCTCGTATAGAATGTTATTAAGAATATACGAAGGCTCAAGATTGATGTTGTAGCTTTCTCATCAATATACATTTATCCTTCCTATCTAAGTCCAACTAAGACAGGTAGAGGTTCAAGGGACCCGTGTATACTTGACATAGGTAAGGAGGGTGACACCAAACCTCCACCTTAATTTACTTAGATTTGAAAGTCATGGTATAGGGGTGAAAGAGGCTCTTTCATCTCATTGTTCACAATGCAAAACTTTTCTTCCAAAACAATGATACCTTTGTTTACTCTCTGGTTTGCTTGCTTTGTAGTTGAATCGATACTTGACTTAGAAAAAAGAGATAGTCTCAAAAACCCTTAGAGAATAGAGTTAGTCTAATAGTTAGAGTGAAGTTACTATTAAGTTTTCTTCTCATAAAATGTTTGAAAACTAATAAAATGTTAGCTTAGTTAATTAATGCACAACCATTAAAACTTTACTTTAACTCTCAAAATCACAAATTCAATACACACCTCATTAGGATTACAAATAACTCTCCCATAGCTACCATGAATATCTCCTCCATCTTAGTTTTTGCTTTAAATTAGGATTACAAATAACTCTCCCATAGCTACCATGAATATCTCCTCCATCTTAGTTTTTGCTTTAAATGTAATAACATTTTGTTTTAAAATAAAAAGTAAACATAAATATATAAGCATTATGGCGAAGGTGTGGAACTTTGACCTGACAAATAGTTTGTTTGAAACTTTATGTGCCTTGCCTATATCAGAGTTGCACATAAAAACCCTGTACCGTGACCATTTCCTTTTTCATCAATAATGTCGGTTAAGGTCAGCTTGCACATAAATATCTAACCATTTCCTCCGTCATTAATAGTGACATTTTCCTACCAATTAAAGTCGATTAAGGTTGTTGCAAACCATTACGCGCTTACTCTAACATTTAGTTTAATGCCTTAATTATTTTGCAGGTATAAGTGGGATATTTTTGAAAACCTCCGCCACTTCGTTTTTTTTTATTTTTATTTCTTGCTATTTTATGTATTTGATTGCAATAGATATTTATATTCCTTATTCTTCGATCATTTCTAACAAGATTGTAGATTAACGTTATTGGAAGTTTCAATAATGTAATGAAAACTGAATTGAATTTAATTGTATATTCGAATTATTGAAGGGCCAGTTACACAGTCAACCGATTACTAAATCTAGAATCAAATTAAGCTCAGATTCCATTTCATTAATGTTAATTTCTGATACGTTGGTTACTTTTCTTCTATTTTATGTTAATTCTTAATTCTTGATCGTAATAAACGCTGGCTATATTTCCCCCCCACGTTGGCTTCTATTTTCTTCTATTTTATGTCAATTCTGACTTTTGGCTACTTTTTCCTCCATTTTATGTCTGTCAATTCTCAATGGCAATGGATGCTGTGGCTATTTTTTACTCCATTTTATGTGGCTATTTTTTACTCCATTTTATGTCAATTTCTAAGTTGCCTATGTTTTCCTCCACTTTACGTCAATTCTGGATTATAATGGGCGTTGGCTATTTTTTTCTTCACTTTATGTCAATTTTGAATTATAATGAAATTGAAATTGCTTTATGAATTGATGTTATATTTTGTTTGTAATTTTGTATATTTGAAATTAGTTTGGGATAGTTGTATGAAATAAAAATGAGCTATGCTTTACAAATTGTATAAAATATGTAATAATCTATTATAATATTAATAAATTAAAATAGAAAAATAAAATTCATAATAAAAAAAATTAAGATAATAAGCATTTATAAAAATAATTTAATCATATTTGATGTACTATGGTTTATTAGTAAGATTGGATGCTATTATATAAACAACTATGGTTTATTAGTAAGATTGGATGCTATTATATAAACAACTAAGGTCTAAACTATGTGGGAATGGAGCCCTTATATTTAATAAAGTTTTTTATTATTTTAACATAATAATAAAATAAATAAATAAAAATCTCTCTTTACCTTGATTTTTAATTTTTAAATATTTAGATATTTGTCAGTTTATGTCCATGCTAAATGGATATGCTTAATGCTTTTGTAGTTAACATAAATTTTGTACACCAACGACATAATGATTAAAAAAAACACACAAATAATATCATAAATGTTTACCATTCCTATAGATTTTCATTGAAGTTTTTCAAGGACACATCACTTTATCGAGGTTTTTCATTTAAGGATATAAAATTTAGCATTAAGTTTTGGATCATGTTGTCATTGATGTCAATGGTTTGTTTGATTGATGTCAAGTGATTGATTGATGTCAAAAATTGATTGATTGATGATGGATGTAATGCAATATGTATTGTCCTTGATAAGAATGCATATATGAAGATGGATCAATGAGTTTTCATTGATACATGATGAAGATGAATCGATGTGGTTTCATTGGTATATGATGCATTTGTTGGAAAAATGTATAGATGACTCATTATTGTCTTATCATGATTGATAAGGTGCACAAATGGATGAACTCCAAAGTGGTCCCCTTATGGTGAAAGCCCTCACAGGAAGACGCTTTGCGGATTGAGTTATTTTAAAAGAATGGTTGGAGGACCCATGCTTGTATGTGGAATAATGAGATGAAGATCAATGAAGTTGTTGGTGAAACTATCCTAGATGGATAGTGCTTGTCATACCGTTTTTGGTGGTATGTGGAACATCACATAACTCCTCAAGGTTTGAGAGTTATGGCTTTACGAAGTAGGAGGACTCTCACATGTTGGCTTGAAGCCCACAAGGTCAAAGAAGTCAAAGTGCTTGAAAAGAAGAAATCATTATTTAAATGATAAAGTAAAGTGACAAAATCAAGAAAGATTATTTAAATGATAAAGTGAGATGACAAAATTAAGAAGGAATATTTAAATGAAAAAGTAATGGAAAACTTTCTATTTATGGAAAGTGGTTAACCCTAAAATAAGAAAAATAGGTTAAGTAACCTAGAAATGGGTTAAGTGACCTAAATGATGAAAGTATAAATAGGATAGCAATGGTCTCTTGTAAAATATCTTTTTTGTGGATAAAATGGAGAGCTTCTTATGAGAATATCTTTTGGAGTATTATTGGAGAGCTTCTTGTGAGAGTATCTTTGGTGTGGATCTCTTGAGCATGATTGAAGATCTATTATGAGAAAGAGAGCGTGAGAAGGATCACATGGACACATCAAAGTTTCGAAAATATCGGAGATCTTGACGACAAAAGTCTCAGAGCTTCAGAAACCCTAGCTTCTGAGGTGTACGCAGGCTGTAATGGGCCAGGGCGCGTACATACGTGGGATGTATGAGGACATGATGCGTACAATGGATGAAATCATGGAGATTTGTGTTTGATCCGATGACTGTCAGTTGAAGACTGAAGCAGGTTCCCGATCTGCATTCTATGGGCTTAGATCTGTCACTGTGTTATAACCCTAAAATGCACCATACAGGTTTACCTGGCATCAGGCCAACTCATGCCTCTTCCTAGCCAAAGCCATGCTGAGTAACTCCTCAAAAACCACTCAAAACAAGCAACCCGCGCCCTAACTTCTTACTGAGCGCGGGCATCCGCTTGCTGTCCTCTTACTGCACGCGGGTATCCGCGGGCTAGCCTAAAACAGCCCGCGAGTACCTAACAATGCAAAAAATCAGGGAAGTTTCCGCCGAGACTTGGGGCTTTTTGTCAGTTAACTAAAACTCTCCACCATGCATGGCCGAGAGTTCGACTAAAACCCTAGCTCTTCCTAACCTATAAAAGGAGGGGTAGGGGTACTAGTCAAAGGAGGAAAAAGGATAGCAAAGAAACTCTGCCAAAATAGCCAAGCCCATTATTGTCC
>ML804720.1:635991-649753 GCA_009831015.1 Picea engelmannii
CAAAAGTCATGTGGGCCCCGTTTGGGTAAGTTGGTGCATCAACTTCCCGGGGTCGTAACTTTTGCATACGATCTCCGTTTTAGGCGTGTGATAGCTCGTTGGAAAGGTATCATAGAGGAGATTCATTTTGGGGCCTCAATCATACCTTCGGCTATCATTGAGAACCTTGATCTCGGAAAACCTTCATTTAGGCCCTCAAAATGGCCCCGGAAGTGAAAACCTGCTAAAAATAGTAAATTGCCAAAATGGCCAGAAAACTATTTTGAGCCATTTGGAAAAGGTGGGTGGCCCCCGATATCCTCCTGGATCAATCCTCCCTCCTTAGGAAGCAATGGTCTCCATTGCGTTGAGTTCCCGGGGGAGAGGGAAAAGCATTTGTTGAATTTTCCTCTTGGTGAGCTGCTTGTCTTGCTGGAGAAGTCACGCTGCTTAGTTTGTGGAAATCTGTCACGAACCTGTGGCTGGAAGGTTTGGACCTTTTGAACCAGTCTGGCTATTTTAGATGACTGTGTGAAAAAGAAATCTTTGTGCTTTGCTGCAACCTTGTCGACCTGCTTCTGTTGGATAGAAGGTGCTTTGGCCGAAGCTGTGGTGGTTGCAGTATCCTCCTGTTCACCCTTTGAACAGATTGTGGAGAAGATGAATTTTCTAGTATGAGATACTACCTTGCAGCACTGTTTAGGTGGGGCAGTAGTTGGAACTACCTCTGGTATCCTGTAGAGATGACCCCCCAGAGTAATAATGACACTACGAGGTCAAGAATCATAGATAGCATGGCGTTTCCACATATATGGCTGGCCCAAGAGAACATCACAGACATCCAGTGGGGAAACATCACATAATACCTCATCCTTGAAGGGTTGGATTCCGTATGACAATCGACACTGCTGGCTGACACGAAGATCTCGTCCTTGGCGAAGCCACCCAATGCTGTATGGTTGCAGGTGTGGTGTTGTCGAAAATCCCAACTGTTTGACGACCTCTGTTGAGATGAGGTTCTTCTGGCTTCCGCTGTCAACAATAAAATGCAGCGGGGTCCCCTTCACCCACATCTGTGAATGAAAAAGGCGCTCCCCCTCTTTTGGATCTTTTGGTTCTTCTGGTTGAATTGCTGTGGTCGCGACAATAGCAGTGGGGTCTGCGTCGATGATCTGTCTTTTACCAGTATTTTCAGAATCAGATTCCGAATCAGGGTTCGGCTCCTTGTCTTTGATCTCGGCCACCAATGACTGTTTTGAGTGACATTCATCGGTGTTGTGCCAGGGGCTTTTGTGGAAACCACACCATTTTCTGGTGTCCTTCTTTGTCTTCCCCTGACCCTTCTTTTCCTGTGGCTTGGATTGGTTTTCGGGAGACTGTTTGTTAGGGTTGTCTTTTTCATACTTTGATTGTTGTGGATTTGCAGACCTGAACTCCCATTTGTTCTGGTGCTTAAATTTCTGCTCGATTTTAGCAACATATCGATAGGCAGCACCGAGTGATGAGATGTCCAGAAAATCCATTTCAGTTTGGATGTATCTGTGCAGAGCCCCACGATATTTCAGAACCAAATGTCGTTCAGAGTCTTTGATACCTAGCTTGGTGTGCAAGGTATGGAAGGTATTGGTGAAATCTGGAACTTCTTGGCCCCTCTCTTTCCGCAGTGTGGTCCATCTCATGTATTGTTCCTCATAGTTGCCAACAAGGTAGTACTGTTCCTTTACCGCATCCACAAAAAATTTCCAAGTGGGCTCGACCCCATATATTCCAGAATCCTCTGTGGAAATTTGCTCCCAGTAAGTTTCCCACCAATTTTTGACATGGGGGAGAGCCTTAAGGAGTGCGAAGGTGATCTTTTCCTTGTCTGAAAAATTATGAACAGAGAAATAACCTTCTAGCAGATTTAACCATTTATCTAGGGCATCTGCATCTATTTGACCTTCAAATACGGGAATATCAAAATTAACCTATACCTTGAAAGGCGAGGTGCCTCCAAAGTGGTCGCTTGATGAAGATGCGCCTGATGGTATCGACAGGCGTTGAAGGATGTGGGAAAAATTCTCCATCATTTCGTCCCTTTGTCGCGTGAGAGCTTGCTCAAGCAACAGACTGATAGGATCGTCTGCTCCGTCGATTTTCTTTTCTTCCGCCATTGAGGGTTTATTGGGTGTGTGAGAGCGATTGTCTTCAAGAGAGACAAGCTCAAGACCCAACTTGCTATACTCGGACCTCGTCGGGGACATGCACTAAAAAAATGATCAAGAGCAGCCTGCTCTGATACCACTGATCCAGATTATTTTTGGCACGAAATGAGAGCGGAGATATAATAAAGAAATGCACAGATATATAGTGTATATCCAGTAATATAACAGAAATATATCAGAGATGCAACCATAAACACAGAGATATAGTAATACACGATTTCTATTAATGAAATAAATGTACAGAGATTGTAAAAATACAGAGTGAAAGACTCGCTAGAATGGTGGCAGCTTATCTCTGAGAAGAGATGTGACGGCTACTCGCATTCGCAAGAAGATGATTACAATGAGGCTCGGAAGGAATTTTTACAATAGGCGGGAATGCCAAAAGTCCTAGACATCCAAAAACCTAACCCTAGGAGATGAAGCGCCAAAAATCATGTGGGCCCCGTTTGGGTAAGTTGGTGCATCAACTTCCCCGGGTCGTAACTTTTGCATACGATCTCCGTTTTAGGCGTGTGATAGCTCGTTGGAAAGGTATCATCGAGGAGATTCATTTTGGGGCATAAATCATGCCTTTGGCCATCATTGAGAACCTCGATCTCAAAAAACCTTCATTTAGGCCCTCAAAATGGCCCCGGAAGTGAAAACCTGCTAAAAATAGTAAATTGCCAAAATGGTCAGAAAACTGTTTTGAGCCATTTGGAAAAGGTGGGTGGCCCCCGATATCCACCTGGATCACCAGGATTTTTAATTGATTGAGAGACACTTTTGTTTGTATATGACAAAAGGTTTTCTTATCATTTCATTTTTGTCTACATTGTGAGTTTGATTTGGGAATAGTGTTGAGAATGTGCTAATTTTCTTGGATTACGCTTTCTTTTCTTCATTACATCTCTGATCTGATTTGAGAAAGAAAGAACTGAATTCATTCTTCTTTTTAGTAGTCTTTTACAAGAAAATTGTTGCATTCAAAATATTTGTTAAAAGAGGAAAATTGGAAAATTTAGTAGTTTTTTATTATTTGGTATCTTTTTCATTCAAAAATTGAGAAATTGTGTTTCGTAGCTTTTGTATTTCAAAAAGAAACACCTTCTCCCTACTATAATTAGAGTTCATCAAATTAAAAGATTGCATATCATATTTTCTTTCATTTTGTTGGATCAAGGTCAAGTACATCATCAGTTTCATCTTCGTTTCCCTTTTGAGTAAGCAACAACATTTAAAATACAACGCAATTTCAAAATTTATTAGAAAATTTTATTTTTTAGAAATTCTCTACACCAACATTAGCTAGGATATCGCTCTGGAATATGTTGTAAGGAATACTCTCTAAAGCATAAAAACACACAATAGTATCTTGTGATAGGGAGAGTTCAAATCCACTTGCTACATTTTGTCCTGGGAAGTCCTTCTAACACAAGGGTCAATCATGAGGTCACATTATGACTGGCAGAGTTACTCACCTTTCTTTTTTGGTTTTAGTGTAGATATTGCACGTATTTTTGGGGGCCACTTGAGAAGAAAATACCATGGGGAGCTTCTCGAGTTGATTTCAGGCTTAGATACCTTGCCTTTTCATGTGGATTAGACTGTCGACTATTTCCCCATACATCATTGTCGTAATTGGTAACCTTAGTGGCCTATCTCTTTAGGGTCTTTACACAAGGTGGATGTGGAGGGGAAAGTCTTCATGGTACCTGGAATTGACATTGGCCAAAATCACTCAGGCTCCTTGGAGGGTATACCCACGATTGTGTGTGGGAGATTGCACTAGGGTGTAAGTCCATTAAGCAGGTCATCAACATAAATTTTCTGACTGCTTTATCTCAGCCCCTTGTCTTGATTTCGCGACGTTGGATTTCATCACCAACTAGTGACTTCAAAATAAGAAGGTTTGTTTGCATGCTTGATTTCTATATTTTATTAGTGAGTGATGTTTTTTTCTCTAGTTGGCCATAGATTTGTTTCGTTCTTTATTTGCTGCGGCCAACATCATCCCTCGTCGTTCATGTAGGATGCAAGGGCTACCTCCGAAAGATTCAGAAGATTATGTTTTTTTGCTTCCTAACTCACCAGAGGGTTCTCCTGAAGGAGCATCCAATAACGATGTTGTATCTAAGATTGGAAGTTCAACTCCATTAGAAGAGCAAATACTTCACGTAAATCCATTATTGAGTGTTGTACAAGATCCACATTTTCTCCAGATTAATTCATCAGGAGACATTGTTGTTGAAGAGTATATTGAAATACCTACTGAACCTCAAGCAGAGTCTGGTGTAGACGATCCATTTTTTCAAAGTGAGTCATTTAGAACTCCAGTTCACACTGCTGAAAATTTTGATTCTAGCACTCCTTGTCTTAGTTGTACTCTTTGGAGAAATTCTTTGGGACAAGATATTTTTGATAAACTAGGAATGAGTCATTTACGATCGAGAGCTTCTGATCAACCTATGGCATCACAAATGCCTGTGAATTCCACTACTTATACAATACCTTTAGATAATTTTATTGGCACAAACAGTAATGTTGTCACAGTTTCAGACCAATCGTTTGTTGGTTCTCACTCGATTCTTCCTCTTCACCTTGCTAACTCTACCATGGTCCCACAAGCTACGTCTTATTCTGTCGGAAATACGGTTATCACCCAAACTCCTAGTGGAACACCGTTTCCTCTTATATAAAATACATCACTTCCCCCTGGGTATAATTCTTTAAATACTTCCATTACTAATCCTGCCCAGAATCCATCTAGAGGGTCTAATATTTTTGTTCCTCCTGGGTATAATGCTGCTAGTCATTTTTTTCCCATGCTCGCCCAAGTTATCTCCGGAGGGCCTCACATTCCTCCTCCACCTTCGCCTGGAGGCTCTAATCGTCCTGGACCTAGTAGCTCCAATAAATTTGGAGGCACAAGTCATATCGTTGCTTATGGTTTTCAAATTCTCGTTGGAGGGCAACCTCAAGTTGGAGGCCATAACCCAGTTTATGGAAAAAATATACCTGGATTACAATCTCAAACTTGGAATATTCCTTTCCAAGGTTATCAAAAATCATGTAGGGGGAAACATCCTCAAGTTAATTCTTTTGTACCCCCTAATCTCAGGCAACTGTATCTAGGTTCTATGAATCCTACTTGGGGTCAAATTTTTCAGTCTAATGCTCCTTTCCAAGGAAGCTTACCTAATCAACCAAATCCTATTGGCTATTTGACTCAAAATCCTCCACCACCAAATTTTTCGGAACTATCTAACTATCTACAAACTTCTTATGGTCCTACTAGTATACCTATGGGACTACCTCCTCAAAACTACCAGTTTCCTCAAGTGAACAGACAATTTCCCTTTCTTGCTACTTTGGATTTATCAGATCTATCTAGTATTTTGAATTATCCTATTTTGCATTCTCCTTATTGGCTCGTCATATCAGAAACATTACCATCATACATTCCTAAGTTTGATGGCCGATCAGGGGAAGACCCAAATAATCACGTCATGACATTCCATCTTTGGTGTTCATCTAACTCATTGATGGATGACTCTTTAAGATTATGCCTTTTCCAATTAACTCTTACGGGTTCGACAACCAAATGGTATATTGAGTTACCACGAGGTTTATTTAATGAATTAAATACCTTATCCATGGTGTTCTTAACGCATTACCAATTGCCAATACAATATGAGACATGAACTGAAATTTTGAGTTCATTTAAACAATCCTCTTATTCTCACATTTATGATCATATTCATGAGTGGAGGAGGAGAAGACGCTTAATCAAATTTCCCCTTGCTGATCAAATATTGGCCGAGTGGTTTATCAAATCGCTCATTGGTCCTATAGCCCGTGATGTTTCCATGGGCAGTGTCATCACTGAAGAGAAGGCGATTAGTTGTGCTCAGTATCTGGATCTCGTTTATTCACAAACGAGCACACTATATGACTTTATCCTTGATGATCCTCGTCCATCTACAAATCCTACCCCAACACCTCCAATAACTTCTCATGCTACTGATGGCCTGATTGGCACTTTTCATGCTGAGACTTAGTCTAAACAAGCCAGTCATTCCAATCCCAAGTCTACTAGTTCTAATGTACAAAATACTCCTAATCCAACTCCTTCCCCTGGTAAAACCTCTAAAGTTAATTCGGTTCAATCTACACCTACCAGTAAAAATCAAAATAAAAAGAAAGAGAAGGGTAGGAATAAGGAGGACAAAAATAATAATCAATAATATGAGAAACCCAAAACATAGCTTGATGATGACAAAGACAAGCGTAAACCTCGTTATCCTTTCCTTATCTTTGGTGAGGATAATTATACGAACGATTTTCCACGACATGATGAGGTCACTAAGTTCTTGCAAGGGACTGAGACACCTCCTACACCTTCTGTCTTGTCACAACCGTTTCCTTCTCAGCAACAGGCCCAATTGGTCACTCATGACCAACCTTCTCCCTCTACCACATCTTATGTACTTATGTGTACTGGTGACTCCAAGAAGAACGAGGTTGCAGTCGCAACTCGAGTCAAAGATTACTCTCCTTCAAAAGAGAAAGTTGACGATTCACCACCCCCGTTGGTTCAACCTCCTCCACCAAATTCACCTCCAAACGGTCCTCTTCATATCGAATGACCGGGCCTAGATACAGTTCTTCATCCTCCTCCCAAGGGTGTTGTTCGAAAGTCCTCATTTAATCCTCACACACGAGCTGCCCAAAACTACAATATTTTAGAAGACCTTGCTCAAGCACCATCTGCGATGTCGACTCTCGAAGTCCTTCAAATTTTTCCTTCTCAATGAAAGGCGCTGTTAAAGGCTATTGGTGGAATTGATCCTGTTAGCGCCACCACTTTTCTTTCCATTTAGAGTCAATTTTGAGTCACGTAACGATCCATGCACCCAAACATGTGAAATTAGGTACGTAGCACCGTGAGGGTGAAGTCAGAAAATGGACGGTTGGCCCTTGGAAGTGGGAAAGGGTGTTAGAGTCAGAAACTATATACGTAGTACGAGCATGTATTTTCCTAAAAGGTCGAATACCATTAAAATCTAGTCCTACGTACCCCTGTCGAGTTAAATGGTTAATATAAGGTCGCGTCGACAAGTGCCACAATTATTATCAGTTCATCATGAGGGCTGAAGGAATGAAGAATTGGAACATTTGTATTATCCATGAACAACAAGCCATATCACCTACACTTCACACACCGGGAGTTTCCATGAACAACCTGAAGGCAAAATTGAAACATCTCGTCGCCATAAATTCATTGATTTCCAACATGTTTTCCTCTCTCGACTTATTCACTATAAATATTAGATGCTCAACGTGCTCTCCAGTCGTAGAACCTGGTTCAAGTTGTTTTCTGCAGTTTTTCCTTTGCCATTTCAACTATTTCAGAACTACTCCCTGAAACATTCATTCAAAGTTGCGCACGAGGTATACCTTGGTCGCACCATGGCGGATCCTCAGAGTACAGGAAAGGGCGGGCGGAGCGGCAGAACCACAAGGTCTAAACCTCAGAGAGATTGGGATTCTTTCATGCCTACAACAACCATTCCCAAAGATGTAGAGGAAACCATTCTTTCACCTACAGAAGAGATCAATTTAAGATGTGAGACAGTTGAAACAGAGAAATTCACATAGAAGAGGGAGACAGCAAGAGCCTCCTCCTCTGAACGACCACTGCCTCGGAAAAGAGGTCGACTGAGAAAGAGCGAGTAGATCACAAAAGTTCAAATTCCAGAAGGACTGCGCAGTGGACCGACAGCTGAAGGACTACTCAGGCGCACCACCCAGCTAGAGCTTGCCAGAGATTTGAGCTGGGAATGCAGGATCAGAAAAAGGAAGGAAGCACCCCTGAGAACTAATGAGGAAAATCCATCTCAGCAGCTGAAACAAGCAAAGCTGGCTATTTCCAAGATGTATCAGGAGAAAAGCAATTAAAACGATAGCTAGCGACAAAAACCGCCAAACATCAGCTGCATAGAGTCGCGGAGGGAACGTGGCATGGCTGAAAAGGTAGCTTAAAGAGGCTCAGAACATTATTGTCTAGCTGCGAGAGGCACAAAGGCTGGAAGAGGAAAAGCACACGGAGCATCTCGGAGAGCGCGAGGTAGCCAAATAGGAATTTTGCGTGGCTCTTGCTAGTGCACAAGGAGAGAAAACTTAATGTGGGACATTCTTCTTCACAACAGTTTTGAGTGATACGCGTTCTCTGAAGCGTCTCACCATTTTGATAATGGTCACGAGAATCGAATAATTGTTGTTGTGCACATATATCCAGCTAATATGCGCATGATGGAAGGAGAAACCAACGTTGCAGACAACAAGTTTTGGACATACACCTGGTCACTGGGATGCCCGATCAAGAGATACAATGATACTTTTTTCCTACGTCGGACCCTCAACGACGATCAGACCACATGGTGAACCCGAAGGCGGTTGTTAGTAAACATAAATGATTCTTTCTATTTTTAGATAGTGCCATGTGAAGAGTTTCTGGCACATGTGGCATGGGTTTTCCTAGTCTAGGTTTAGCAGTCAGAAAGCATTGCAGCCCAAGCGACACCCTCGGTTATATATTTAATCTTTTTGATGTAAGCTAGGTTGGTTGGCAATTTTGAGAAAAAAATGTTATTGTATGAAGTTTGAGTGTTGATCGAAATTTAATGAAAAGGTCCTTTGATTTGATGAAAAGATTCTAGTTGTGATAGTTGGATGTATTGTGTCTCTTCTCTGTGTATGTGGTTCTTGTTATCTTTTATTTCATATCTTATATCGTCTATTTTAGAACGAATTTTTGAACCTATGGATTCACTGTACTGCGCCCCTTGTTCGCGCCACTTAGAGAAAACGTTTTCCTCTCAAGCTAACTCTGAACTCGTCCAAAATTATGCTCTTGAGTTACTTCTTGTGTTTTTTCTCCTTCCACACTTTACGGTTTACACTGAAGGTTGTTTCTTGCCTAGCCTTTCCCTCTCGAATCCAGTCACTAATTCATTTGTTCCATTTCTTCCTCAGACCGACCCCATAGCTTGAGTTTTACTTTTTTGCGCCAATATAACCAGAAATTGTTTATTATCGGTGTTAAATCTAGCCACTGTTTGCAAAGACATATCTTGTGTGGAGACCACACCATTTATGAGAGAGCCCTCTCCATATCCGAAGGGATACTTTCGGGTCTCAAAGTTGGTTGAAAAATTTACCTTCATCGTCTTTTCATTAGCGAAATAGATTTATGGAGTGCTAACATTTATGGCACCGTTGCCAGGGACGAAGTTGAAAGATTTTCCCCGGGATAATGACAAACGTTGTAGTTTGGCCCCTGAGGGTAACAAAGGGACAAACACCCATACCGGTTGAAACCTTTACCCTGGCGACTCCAGTCCAAACAAACCAGTATCCCCCAAGTAGCCCTATTCAGGAAACCTGGCTCCAAAGACATTTTACACCAGAGATAATATTGACCCAAACCCCTCTGAGCTTGTATACGACCCTGAGAATATTTTGCATAAGGCCAGAGAGCAGGCGCCAGATCCATTCTTTTTCCTGGAGAGAATTTTGTCTTTGCCCAAAGACAGCGCACAGAGCATCGATGACCTAGAGTTTGACACACTTTTTGAGAAAACTCTGTTTAGGTTGAAGTAAGAAACCAGTTTGGACAAGACCATTTTTGACTCGAACAATTTCCAAGCCTTGGTGCCGAACAATACCTCCCAAAATCCGAATCCCCCTAGGGCTATGGATGCCAGATTTTCTCCCCTCATCCAACAGGCCCAGTTACATGACTTGCTCCTGAATTATAGCCAAATATTCAAACTCTACAATGCTGAGGGAAATGTTTCCACCGAAAAACACTTAGATTGGTTTAACGATTTTGTCGACCTAGAGGAGGTTGACTACACGGATGCCAAAATGAAGATTTTTGCGCAAAGCATTTTTGGAGATGTAAGAAAGTGGTTGAAATCCCTCCCGCCTGTGAGCATCCGGGACTTTGCAACACTCAAGAGGTCTTTTCTAAATAAATGGGGGGACAAGAAAAACCCTTTACAACCGCTGACACAATACAATAACATGAGGAAATTTCCCGATGAAATGGTGCAAGAATTATCTGCTCGTTTTTTGAAAGTCTACCACTCCATCCTTGATGAAGTAAATCCCCCTCCTGGTGATGCATAGTTTCAATATGCAGATTCATTCGACAATGAATTAGATCTGCTGCTGAGAGAAAGAAGATCGACAAACCTGGATGCCATAATGAGTAACACTGTCGAGGTTGAAGTGAACATGATGGCATCGGGAAAAATCAAACCGAAGTTCAATCGAGGTGACAAAATACCCCATGGAGATGCAAAACCATCGACATCACAATCCTCAGATGACAAATTTGACATGATGATGAAGACCATGGAAAATTTGATGGAAATAATGTTCATGGGAAACAAGCCCGTTGCGTGAGAAAAAAATGAACCACAACCTAGGAATAAGAATCTCTGGAGGGGTCAGATTCCTCAAATCAAGCAACGGGACTTGGGTAACCAGGAAATGAGACCTCCTTTCCAAAACAACTACGCATAGGGGGATTTTGACGAACCTTTCGACGACTAGATGCATTTTTGTGATGATAGAAACCCGCATGTGTTCTTGATGAAGATCAAACACGATCGTTGTATGAGCCAAAACGAATATTTCGTGATGGAAACCAATGATGGTATGATACTCAAAATAGACGATGCACCATCTTGGGAGATGGAAGAATTCAAGAAGGGTTATCGGAATTCTATCATGCAGTTCCAGAAGAAGTACAACCTCCATAGTAAATATGTTCCTGCCAATCCAACAAGAATGGACTCTGAAAAGTAGCCTACATTAGAAACACCTTCCACGAGTCAACTAGGACCAGACAACGTAGCTAAGGGCGCAACTGAGAAGACAAATTCGAAGGAGGAAGTCCCCAAAAGGGCCCCGGAGACAGGCTGAGAAACGAGTGAAAAAGAGGTAGAAAAATCATGTTCCCCTTTCAATTTTGAACATGAAATGGAAAAAATAAAAATCTCCATCCCATTCAATGAGATGATTAGAAAGGGTGAGTATTGGGAACAAATCATTAAAGTTCTGAAAATAGGAGGGCCCCCCGATACTCTGAATGTTCGAGATGACCACCCCGCCATCATTTTTGGCCCACATGTCGAAGAGACGAGCGATGATGAAGACGTCCCCCCTTTTTATATTAGTCTGAAGATCCATGATTTGAACCTGCATAATGCTATGCTGGATTCTGGTGCATCACATAATCTCATGCCGAAGTTGATCATGGATGAGTTGGGTTTAGAAGTCACTAGGCCATACAAGGAACTTTTCTCCTTCGATTCGAGGAAAGTCAAATGTTTGGGTCTTATCAAAGACTTGGCTATATCATTGGCCCAAATCCCTGCCAAGAACATGGTCATGGACATAGTCGTCCCAGACATACCCCCGAATTTCGACATGCTGCTTTTGAGATTGTGGGCTACGAAGATGAAGGACACGTTACAAATGGACATGACTTACACCACTATCCCTGTTTTTGGCTACGAAAGAAGACTGTACAGAGAAGTGCTTCTGAAATACATGGTAAGAAGCAAGATGCAACCCCACAATCATCCTATATACATTGTTAATACTGAAGTAGGTTCGTCTATATTCTACAATGATTTTAACTTCCAAGAAGAGGGATCGATGACTATCATGAAAACTGATGAGGAAACCGCACCAAATACAATAGAGTGTGCCGATACAGAAGACCGCACAGAAGGCAGGGTGTGGAACATGATTTTTGATGATGCAGTCAGCTGAGAGGGAGTTGGGGCTGGTATATGGGTGAGCCCCCCTAAAACGAGCACAAAATTGCGTTCATACAAGCTCACATTTGAATGCACTAACAACATGGCTGAGTATGAAGAATTAATATTGGGCTTAGAAGTTTTGAAAGAGATAGGTGCGCAGAAGATAGCAGCGTGTGGAGATTCCAAGTTGATCATCAATCAGGTAAAGGGCGTGTGTCAGACTAAACACCCCAGGCTACGCGCATACATAAATTTGGCTTTATATCTTCTCAGAGGATTTTCAAAGTATGACCTGATTGCTATCCCCAGAGAGCAGAATCAGATCGCCGACACATTGGCCACCTCGACCTCGATTTTCAAGATCCCCACTCTTCCAGATAAAAGATACGAAATCAAGGTTAGACACAGGTCGAAAATACCCAACAACATCGAACACTGGAAAGTGTTTGATGATGACAGGCAGGTGGAAAGGTTCCTCCTCATGAGAGATGAGTTCGCTAACATGAACATTGAAAGGGAATACTGTGGCGATGAAGATGAAGACACAGACGCGCACAACAACGACGACCCTTTCCAAAACTAGATCACAGGAAGGGATATAATACAATTGAAGAACAATATTATTTCAAAGGGGTTGGTGCCGCTATAAAAGATTTTTTATGAAAATGACGTGGCCAAGAACCCCAAGATCACCACAAGCATAGAATGTTGGTTGTGGAGCCTGATTATCTTCCTGATTCAGAGGTCCTTGCTATTAGACGTGTTTATACCCCATGAAGTATTTACACCCCAGAAGTATGTACACTCTTCCACATGGGGGAGTGCAGAGGGGGGGTACCCCCTCTGCGGGGTTCGGGGGGTCCATCCCCTCGGCTGGGGGGTCTGGGGGCAAGCGGGCCCCCAGCGACGGTTCGGAGGCGAAGCTCCCGAAGAAAAAATTGCCTTGTAAAAGTATATTGTAATTTCATTGTAAATCTGGACCGTTCATTATAAGGTCGCAGATCTAACGGTAGAGATTATGTTAGGGTTTTTTTCCCTAGAAGGCAACCCTCTTTTATGAGGGAAATGTATTACGGCTATTGATAGAGGTGAATATTGTATTCTGAGAGAGGAGACTGTGAGAGAAAGAAGAGGAATTTACAGCGGGTTTTGCTGTAGGTTGTATCCCTTCATTTGTTGGATAATAATAAAGGAAGGACCTGGCAATTTATCTCGTGGACGTAGCCCACACTGGGTGAACCACGTAAATATGTGTCTCTCTTGTATTGTGTGTCTTCTGTGTTTTGTTTCTGCATTTGTTTTATTTTATTGCTCCGCGGTCCTATTTTTTCTAACAAATGGTATCAGAGCGTAAGGTAACTCGCAGGAAAAGAGGGTTCCTGGTTCGAGTGGGAGCAATGTTAGAAGATGGAAAGTTTAGGGTCGAGAAATTTAACGGCCAAAACTACCAGTTATGGAAGATGCAGATGGAAGACTATTTATATCAGAAGGATCTATTCCTACCATTGAGTGGAGTAGAAAAGAAGCCTGCGGCCATGAAGGATGAAGAATGGGAGATTCTTGATAGAAAGGCTCTAGGAACGATACGGCTGAGCCTAGCAGCGTCGGTGGTTTTCAATATTTCGAAAGAAAAGACAACGAAGGGTTTGATG
This sequence comes from Picea engelmannii, assembly GCA_009831015.1. NCBI lineage: Eukaryota > Viridiplantae > Streptophyta > Pinopsida > Pinales > Pinaceae > Picea > Picea engelmannii. Next base: position 649,651 of record ML804720.1, read on the forward strand.
GACGCGCTGGCCAAATTGTATGAAAAACCCTCGGCATCGAATAAGGTATTTCTAATGAAGAGATTATTTAATATGAAGATGTCAGAAGGTGGGTCTATTGCAG
>ML804720.1:652323-690999 GCA_009831015.1 Picea engelmannii
GCAGTTGGCAGCTTGATGTATGCAATGGTTTGCACAAGACCAGATATTGCACATGCAGTGGGAGTTGTGAGCAGGTATATGAACAATCCAGGTAAAGAATATTGGGAAGCAGTAAAGTGGATTCTCAGGTATTTGAGAGGTACGACTACACATGCATTATGTTTTGGAGGTTCAAACACTTTTCTACAGGGATATGTTGATTCAGATATGGCAGGTGATAAAGACAGCAGGAGGAGAACCACAGGGTATGTTTTTACTATAGGTGGAACAACAATAAGTTGGATTTCAAAACTGCAAAAGGTTGTTGCACTTTCAACAACAAAGGAAGAGTATGTTGCTGCTACAGAGGCTAGTAAAGAAATGATTTGGTTACAAAGGTTTATGGAGGAATTGGGAAAGAAGAAGGAGAACAACCGGTTGTACTGTGACAGTCAGAGTGCCATTCACCTTGCAAAGAACTCAACCTTACATTTGAAGACTAAGCATATACAGTTGAGGTACCACTTCATACGATCCGCCTTGGAAGATGGACAATTGAAGATGGAAAAGATACACACTAGCCAGAATCCTGCAGACATGTTAACAAAGGGAGTAACCAAGGAGAAACTGAGTTCTTGCTCAGTTTCAGGTGGTCTTCAAGAATGAAGATGAAGATGAGAAACTTTTTAGGTCCAATAAGGTTCAGAGTCCAACATATACAACAGCGGTGGAGTTGTTGAGATCAGTCTCCAAGTGGGAGATTGTTGGTTGTGGAGCCTGATTATCTTCCTGATTCAGAGGTCCTTGCTGTTAGCCGTGTTTATACCCCATGAAGTATTTACACCCCATAAGTATGTACACTCTTCCACGCGGGGGAGTGTAGAGGGGGGGTACCCCCTCTGCGGGGTTCGGGGGGTCCATCCCCTCGGCTGGGGGCAAGCAGGCCCCCAACAGCGGTTCGGGGGCGAAGCCCCTGAAGCAAAAATTGCCTTGTAAAAGTATATTGTAATTTCATTGTAAATCTGGACCGTTCATTATAAGGTCGCAAATCTAACGGTAGAGATTATGTTAGGTTTTTTTTCCCTAGAAGGAAACCCTCTTTTATGAGGAAAATGTATTACGACTATTGATAGAGGTGAATATTGTATTCTGAGAGAGGAGACTGTGAGAGAAAGAAGAGGAAGTTACAACGGGTTTTGCTGTAGGTTGTATCCCTTCATTTACTGGATAATAATAAAGGAAGGACCTTGCAATTTCTCTGGTGGACGTAGCCCACACTGGGTGGACCACGTAAATCTGTGTCTCTCTTGTATTGTGTGTCTTCTGTGTTTTGTTTCTACATTTGTTTTATTTTATTGCTCTGCGGTCCTGTTTTTCTAACATAGAAGACGTGGAAGACTACAACATCGGGACCGAGGTAGAGCTGAAGATGGTAAAATTGTCAAAAGCACTCAGTTCAGAGGTCAAGAAGGATTACATAAATCTCATGAAATATTTCCTGGACGTTTTTGCGTGGAGCTACGCTGATCTGAAGGTGTATGACACGAAGGTGATCCAACATGTTATCCCTCTCAAGGAAGATCAGAAACCCTTCAAATAGAAGTTAAGATGGATAAACCCCCTATTGTTGGTGCTGATCGAGAAAGAGGTAAAGAATATTTTCGATGCCAAAATCATTGTTTCCTTAAGGTTCTCAAAATGGGTAGTGTTAGCGTCAATTCTTGCAAGTGGGGTATTTATCGACTCCATATCCCAACATAAGGCAACTGGAACTACATAAGGACTTCTTAGAGCATCATAGGGATGAATCTATCCCCCATGGAGCCTCATGTTAGCACCAATTCTTGCAAGCGGGGTATTTCTCTCCGATTTCAGGCCCTTGGTGTAAAATAAATGAAGAAATGGGTTTTAAAAAAAACCATCAAATGCATTTTATCCAAAGGCCGCATTCATGAGCGTCAAGCGCAACACACAGAAGAAGTCCATTTCGAGCTTAAAATCAAGCGAGCGAGCATTTTTGTTTTCAGCGGTGAGGATCCATCGATGGAGCAGATCAACGGTCATCAGGTAAGCTGGAGCCTCGGAGTTGCATGAGTTTTAGCTCAAGGGCTCATCCCTTAGGGCCAAAGTCATGAAATGATCATGGTTGTCCGATATAGTCAGGACACATGGCACCTGATTAAGTCTGGTCGCGATCTCAGCTGTCGCGACTCTAAAATACAAGGGTTGACTCCCTTCCATCCACGATACGCGATATGTGAAGTCTCCTTTGGCTGTGGGCCCATGGTCGTATGGAAAGGAGGTTGGAGGAAGAGGAGCGAGAACTCACGGTGGGAGAATCCCTGAAAGGATCAGGACCGTTAGTCTTGAAGGATACGTGGTGCCTGATTAAGTCCGGTCGCCATCTCGGCTATCGCGACTTTGAAATACAAGGGTCGACTCCCTTCCATCCACGATACATGAGATGTGAAGGTGCCTTTGGGTGTGGTCCCATGTTCATAGTGCTAGGGTTGTATGGAGTATCGTCAAATAAAGTGAGCATGTAGGGCCATGGTTGTTCAATGGAAAAATGATCGTGGCCGTCAGTTTTTAAAGTCGATCCAACTGTTGATCCTGGAGGGCCGTTTCATGAGTTTGGGCACCAGGAAATTCAAAGGTAGGGGAAGTAAAAATCCCCAAAAGAAGAAGTGCCGAGACACCCTTGGAGAGAGGCGCCAGGTCATGGCCCTGGGTTACATTGATGGCAATGCTAGAAGAAAGGGAGGCTAACCTTCGAGCCTTAGAGAGAAGGCACATGGTCTTCTCCTGAGCATATCTTCTCGACCACTCCCTGGGGAAGAAGTTAATGAAAATCGAGCAAGTAGATGAAACCTCAGCTCGAGCCATAAATGGAAGGCATGGGAGGACTGAAGCAATCAGCCCATGGTATCCTTGTGTCCAAGTCCCCCCTACAAGAGCCATAATGAGTTAAGGTGGCATCTAATGAAGGAGTTCCATCCAGGTTTGACTGAAGAGATGCCATGCCATGGAGGTTCGAGCACGCCTCTATTGGGCAAATTTTTCTAAGTATATATACTCAGTTTTGCTATTTTTGTAAGGATCTATGGTAGAGTTAAGCTTCCAATTGTAAATCTTTGACGAGGCCTTTGGTTCCCTGGTTATAGATTGATATTTGAGACTTCTTGTTTAATGGAAACCAACATCTTCCTCCCCTTTTTCCTCTGAATCTTAAGAGCCTGGGCATGGATGATCCAGTCGGGTGTTGTAATGACTATATAATGTATGTTTGATTATATTAAGTTTTGCAGCATCTTAATTTTCTTGAAGTTTCTCAGATCTGAGAGGATCTCATATTTGAGACTTTTCCCCTTTTTAAAGGTTGCTGGAAGACCGGATGTCCAGAGAAGACTTTATTTCCTTTGTTTTTCCCTCCACTTACTCACCACTATGCAAAATTAATGGCTTAAGTTATATCAAGACCTCGCATGTCTTTGCTGTTCCAACCCAGTTTTCTGAGTTAAAACGATATTGTTTTGAGTTTACTTCCATTTGATCCCATTTTATCAACAAATCATGACATTTAAATTGATGGGCGTTGGGCTCTTCTCCTGCTACAATTGAGGAGTGACTTCAAACGCCGTTGCCGGGGATGAAGTTGAAAATTTTCCCTGGGATTGAACGACAATGAGCCTCTGATTCTGAAGGTGCATCAGGCATCAGATCCCTTGAAGATTTCTACTGTGCACCTGGCGACTCCACTGTGGAAAATCCACTATTTCCACTTCACTGTTTCGGCTGTGGCTATTTTAGCACGCTTGAAAGATGACCCAGAGGTGCTATCTCAAGAAGGTTTCAACAACTGCTTTCTCAGCCTGAGAAGTTTCCTGGGAGGACCCAACGTTAAGATTTGGCCTTTGATGGTGAACAAAAACCAGACACATTCAAAGTTGTGAATATTTCACCTGGTGACTCCATGATTCAAGGATCGATTGGCGACTCTGCTGGCTCGAAATGGAAAAAATCCTAGCTCAGAGGTTTTCTCCTTTTAATTTTTCTACTATTCCTGGTTTTCCCAATGTTGTCCCTTCTTCGAATGAATGGCATGATTATTTGCCTATATTTAGGGAGCATGTAGAGGACAAACCTACTTGGCATCTCGAAGAATTTCATGAACTCATGCATCAATGGGAGATACATCAGGAGGATGTGTTAATGAAAATGTTCATGTCCTCGTTAGCAGGGGATGCTCGTAAATGGTATCATTCTTTACCCCCTACTAGCATTTCTTCACTCATAGAATTTCATGCAGCTTTCACTGCCCATTGTTAGAGGCTTTATCCCTCTGAGTTAATTTTTCATAACTGTTGTGAGGGATACAACAACTATATACAAGATAGAGTTGCTTCTTACGTAGGCTGTGAGGATGATCCTGATGACTTGGATCATAAATCAGTCCTTTCTCATCCCCATTCGTCTGCATCAGAGGAAGGTTATGAGAGTGAAGGTTGTGAGGAGGGAGAAGATGCTTGGGGTGGATTTATGAAACTGGTGAAATCTCTCACTGCCAGACTAGACAGGTGGGAAGCTGAACGATGTGCAAAGTATTTTCCATCCCTTGAAGCAGCTTCTCTCGGCATCTCTACTGAGGGCGATTATGAAGATTTCATAGTAGTAGAGACATTAGTTTCTACCCCTAATGAGCCTGCTGTCTCATATTTAAAGGAAGAAACCATTTTGGAAGAGGATTGTTTTCTTTTCATTCCTGAGATTTCCCATGACGTATTTACATCTGAGATTGAAAAGAAGGATCGGGAGATCGTTCCTTTTTTACAAGATGGGGGAGTTTTGTGCTCACCCAGATTTGATGATCATTCTGGTAAAGAGAAGACTACGAAGTCTTTTCCTCTGTTCACAAATGAAGGACATTGCGAGGAAATCAGCCTTCCTGAGCACCATGATGAGGAAAAGAGCTTTCCGACGGGTCCTATTTATGGACATTATGAATATGACCCTTGGGAGAGCCAAGAAGAAGAAATCCTCCCAGATATGATTGTGTCTAATGGAGGCTGTGATGATGAGGGATGTAAGGATGGAAGTCTGGAGGAAGAATATGATCTGAGTGAACTAATGGAGCAGGTGAAATCTCTCACTGCCCAACTATCAAGGTTGGAGGTTGAACGATGTGGAAAGGATTTTCCACCCCTTGAAGCAGATGTTCCTGGCATCTCTACTGAGGAAGATGATGAAGACTTCATAAATGTAGAGGCCTCACACTCCACTCTTGATGTGCATGCTATTTCAACCTTTGATGATTATTCGTATGAGGAGCAACAAAGTCCTGCATCACCATTTGCTGATCAGATCAGCCAGCCTGTGTATGATAACTATGAATCAAATTTTGAGCTGGATATGATGGATTTCCAAGAACAGACCACAGAGCCTTATCCTTTGTTCACTAAAGAAAAGTATCATGAGGAAATAAACCATCCCAGTCCTTCAAAAGATGCTGAGCAGCACGAGGAAGAGCAGAGCTGTAATGCCCCCGGCCATCAACCCCACGGTCGGGCCAACGCTACTACGCAGAAAAACACTTATGTAACACATTATGCATTCTAATGAACTTAAAATGCTTAATTACAGTTAAACATAGAATTACTGCCAGCATTTTAGAGTTAATGGAAATAACAATAATTCATATGCACAACAAAATACGTGATAGCATTGCAAGAATCACAGGTATGCAATTTAATTAATTACAGAATTACAAAACATAGTGACACTTATCTTTGAAACTGTCACGCACCACCAACTGCATGTATACCTTCCACGAACCTCCTAGCCTTAGACCATGCTTCTCATCACTCTCAGTAGTAGGTCACCCTCGAGCTGGGACTAAGCTCCACCGGGTAAGGAATCCTAGGCTAGGTAAGGTTTACAGGAAGAATACACGTAAAAGAAGGAGGATTCTCTCCTAGGAACCACTTATTCCCACTACCCATAGACTCTCCTTCCCCACATGCCTGTCCCACCCCAGGAGTATACACCTTCTCTGTCACCTAGACAGTCCTTCGGCTGCTAACCTCCCTTGCCTTGGGCTTCATCAATAGACTGGACCGAAAATCTCCGAGCTCTGTGGAAGCTACAGGGTTCCTTCCAGGATCTCTCTCCTTCCTTCGCGCACTCTCTCACCTGGAGAGAGTCACTCACTGGCTTGGTAAAACCTACCTCTTCAACAACAATAACGTCCCTCACCTAGAGAAAGGTTACACACATGTCATAGAATTGGTTTCCTTAATCTCATTCCCTTACAAAGAAGAAAAACAAAAAGGCTTAGCAATGAACATACAATAGCAGCAAACCACACCCAACCAAGAACTACGTGGATGCCACAGTCAACTGGAACAACAAACATGGGTTTCCAAAAATAAGTGACAGACAGACGCTTCAACATAACAAGGCTCAACAATTATGAGACACTTTGGGTTTCCCCAACCAACAATAAAGGACAGACTCACGACTTTGGTTTCAGAGATGCGTAAGGTGTACAGAGATTCCACGCAGAGACTCCCACAGTTCAGGTAAAGGATCCAACATAAAACACCCAACTGAGGTCGATCAGGAACGCCCGCTCGTTCATACGGAATATGGAGAATGGACTCCTCGACTCAGGTGATGGATGGAGGAATGCTTGATGAACCCACTCAGACACAACCATCCGCGGAAAAATGGGAAGCGAAACCCCCAACATGACTCACTTCCTGGGTTAAATTGCATGCTCTTGGGCCAACACATGTCACCCATGAGCCTGCATGTGCTTCATCAGATGGTGTGCACTTTTAGGCATGCGTTCCCCCTTCTATGGATTCGGGATCAAGGAAAACATGTTTCACACATCATTTTTAGAATAATAATTTAATATTATTCTCAAGGGTTTAAGCCCCCTCAGCTTAGGCCCTCTTCCTACCTCTCAACCCTCTCTCCTTTACCCAGGCTTTGTGGATGATTAGTCCCCCATCACTCATTCATCGTGGTAGGTCCACATGCAAAGATGTTTTGTATTAATACTTTTCATAATTACATGTACAAAAATCAGGCTCCTGGCCTTCAACACTTAGGCTCCCTGGTCTAATAACACATAAGCCCACCAGCTTATATAAACTTGGCTCACCAGCCTATAAAACATAATTACAATCCATAATGTAATATTTATACTTCATAGACATGATTTACAACAGGGCTCGGCCTGGGGGACATTACAATCCCCTCCCCTTATTTTTGCACTGTCCTCAGTGCAACTTTACACTGCATCTACAAGATTTTCAAAATTTTCAAAAAGATGTGGGTACTTTGCCCACATAACATCTTCATGCTCCCATGTCGCGTCCTCAGGACTGTACTAGGTCCACTAGACCTTTACAAGCCCTATATCTCGATTCCACAACTGTTTGTTTTTCCTGTCCAATATGCGCACAAGATGAACTTGCAAGACACCTTCTTGTTCCACCTGAATCACATTCCAATCGATAGCATGATTAACATCTGATATATATTTATTAAGAAATGAAACATGAAATAGATTATGTACAGTCATGGATGTAGGTAATGCAAGCATATATGCAACTGGCCCAATCCTTTCCAGGATTTCAAATGGCCCACAAAATCTGGCTTCCAACTTGGCACAACATCCCAGCTTCAGGGAACTCCTGTTCGCTTTCACTTTCAGGAAAACATGATCACCCACTTTGAACTCTCTGTGGGTTCTATTCTTATGAGCACAACTTTTCTGCCTGTCTTGGGCAGCTTTCAAATTTTGCGTAATTTTTATCATTTGGTCCTCCATCTCCTTGAGCAACTCTGGCCCAACTACTATTCTATCAGCTGGATTATCCCAGCTCACTGGAGTATTGCACTTTCTTCCATAAAGTGCTTCATATGGGCTCATCTTCAACTATGCATGATACCCATTGTTGTAGGTGAATTCTACCAAGTGTAGGTAGTCTTCCCATCTTGATGGCTTATCCATCACATACATTCTCAGTATGTCTTCTATTACCCTGCTCACCCTCTCTATCTGTCCATCAGACTCAGGATGATAAGCTGTACTAAAGTTCAGATTTGTTCCGAATCCTTTGAACAATCCTTTCTAGAAATTCGAGGTGAATTTCGGGTCTCTGTCAGACACAATCGTTTTAGGAATTCTGTGCAATCGTGCCACTTCCTTTATGAAAATATCAACAACATCTGCTGACTTGTGAGTAGTTTTCAGTGGAAAAAAATGGGCAGCTTTTGTAAGATTGTCCACCCCCACCATGATCGAATCATGCAGCTTGGCTGTTCTGGGTAATCCCATAATAAAATCCATCGTTACTACTTCCCACTTCCACTCAGGAATGTGTAAATGTTGCAACAACCCTGCTAGGTGCCTATGCTCAGCTTTAACTTTCTGGAACTCCATACATCTCATGATGTATTCAACGATCTCTCTCTTCATACCCGACCAAAAGTAATGGTTCTTGACCGCTGCTACTGTTTTCTGATATCCAGGGTGCCCTGCATAAGGCACATTATGCATCTCCTACAAAATCATCTGTTTCAAGCACTGGACATTGGGTACAAAAATTCTGTTCTTGTACAACAATATTCCATTTGTTTCCAATTTATAAATTTCCATCTTTTTTGGCGTCTTACCCTGTTGTAGTTTGGCTACCAATTCTCTATAATGCAGATCTACATTTGCAGCCCCCAAAATTCTACTTTTAATACCAGTTTGATACATGCTAATGGTTGTAGCATGTAATTCATGCACCCTCCTGCTGAGTGCATCAACCACTTTATTCTCCTTTCCTTTGATATGCTTGATCTCAAAGTCATACTCACACAGAAATTCCAACCACCTACTTTGTCTAGCGTTTAAGGTTGGATGATCAAAAAAATATTTCAGACCGTTATGGTCTGTTCTGAGTTCAAACCTCCTTCCCATGAGGTAATGCCTCCATTTCTTTAGAGCATGAACTATGGCTGCCAACTCCAAGTCATCGGTTGCATAGTTCTTCTCTTGCTCTTTTAATTTCCTGGACTCATAATAGATTACGAATCCATTCTGACTGAGGGCCCCTCCTAGACCTTCTTTGCAAGCATCAATGCATACTATGAAATCTTCATTTGGATATGCAATCCTCAAGATTGGAGCACTGGTTAACAACTGATTCAATTGTTGGAAACTTTCCTCATATCCCTCTGTCCAGTGAAACTATTTCCCCTTTCTTTGTAAGGAAGTGATAGGGTGAGCTATCTTGGAAAACCCTATGATGAACCTTCTATAATAACCAACCAATCCCATGAAGGATCAAACTTCCATTACGTTCCTTGGCGCTGACTATTCTCTAATGGCTTCAATCTTCTTAGGGTCTACCGCTATCCCATCCTTCGAGATAATATGTCCCAAGTAATGGATCCATTCCTGATAAAACGAGCACTTGCTCAGCTTGGCATACAGTTGGTACTCTCTTAACACCTGCAACACCATCCTTAGATGTTGTTTGTGTTCTTCTTCGGTTCTGGAATACACCAGAATGTCATCCAGGAAGACGATGACAAACTTGTCTAGATAGTCCCTGAATACTCCATTCATCAAGCTCATAAAAACAATGGGTGCATTTGATAGTCCAAACGACACCACTGTGAACTCATAATGACCATATCTTGTTCTAAAGGCGGTCTTTTTGATGTCTTCATCTTTTATTCTTAGTTGGTGATATCCCGATCTTAGATCTATTTTCGAAAAGATCTTTGCATCCTTCAACTGATCGAAGAGATCATCAATCCTCGGCAGAGGATACTTGTTCTTCACCGTTACTTTGTTCAATTGCCTGAGATCGATGCAAAATATTAGCATTCCGTCTTTCTTCTTTATGAACAGGACCGGGGCACCCCAAGGCAACACACTTGGGCGTATATACCCCTTCTTCAGAAGTTCTTCAAGCTGCAGCTGCAACTCTTTCAGTTCTGGCGCACTCATCCTGTACGGAGCCTTTGACACTAGAGCTACTCCAGGCATCAAGTTCACAAAGAAATCGATATCCATTTTCGGAGGTAGTCCAGGTACTTCCTGGAATACATCTTCGAACTCTTTAATTACCTCATGATCCTCAATACTTGACTCCTTATCCTTAGGCGTTTCCCCACATAGGATGAAAATAATTGACAGCCTTTTCTGTAGCACTTCTTCAGTTGCATTGCTGAGATTTCTCTAATAGTAACAGCTATAGGAATTCCTTGGATGAATCATTGATTCCCTTCTTCATCTAAGCAAGTGAAGGCCTTGTTCTAATAGTCCAAGATGGCATGGTGCTGGTCCAACCAGTCCATCCCAATTAGACAGTCATAAGATCCTAACGACAAAATGTTCAAATCGGCTTTCGTGCTCAGTCCATTCATCTCTACAGGACAGGACTTGACTAACTCCATAAATTTCCTCTTGGTTCTTGTAGTTAGCTTCACTAACCAATCATTTTCATGTTTGCTTCTTATCAAATGCAAACTTTCTACCACTCTAGGGTCTATATAACTATGGCTAGCCCCTGAATCAACTAAAATAGTAAATGGTTGGTTTTTGATCATACCTTCTACTTCAATCATGTGCGACTGATACTCAGTTTGCTTGTTGTCTAGGGCTGCGTATATCCTTGGAATTATACTGCCCATGTCCTCCACTGTTTCAGCTTGCTGAACATTGTGGAGAAATCTTACTTTATCMTTTCTATGGGGGCAATCTCTGTACCTATGGTTTTCTTTACAACCCCAAAATTCCATAGGTGGCAGCCTTGACATTTTCCCACTCACTTCAACCTTCCTGGGCTCTCTAAGAGATGGTTGTTCTTGAGGATTGTTTCTGAAAAAGGGTGGTTTATTTCCCTTTTGCCTCTGTTGTTTCTTGAAATTTTTCTGGTCATCCCAAGACTTCCGAAAGGTAGGCTTTTCTCTTTGTTGTTCAAATAATCACTTCTCTCTTCTTATTATTTCTTCCATAGTCTTTGGGTCATCATACTGAATCTTATCCCCAATAGGATGTGGTAATCCTCTCAGGTACCTCTGAATCTTGACAGACTCATCTTTGATGAACGGAACATACTTCAGTAATTCCAAAAACTTTCGTTCATACTCATCAATGGTCTTGTTGTCCAACTTGAGTTCAAAGAACTCTTTCATCTTTCTGTCATAATATCTTTTAGTTAAGTATTTCCTCTCGAAATACCTCTTGAATTCTTGCCATGTGATGTCCCTTTCCCTGATGTGCTGCACCTGCACAAGTTGATCCCACCACATGGATGCCTTTCCCTTCAGTTGATACATGGAAATCCTGCCCTCTGCATGAGAGGAATAATTCTGCAGTTGAAAGTATTTCCTCATACCCAACAATCAAGTTTCAACATATTCCTCCTTCATATGTTCTCCATCAAACGTTGGAGGCTTGATCTTGCTCATTTCCCCTTTCAATTCATCCATCCCAGATCTCCCGTTCTTTCTGGTAGGATATGGGCTTGAACTACTGTGTGCTTCCCTACTGGATGGCTTTGGGGAGTGACAACAATGTCTGCTGACACTCCTTTATCTAATTTTCCTCTCAAGGGTCCTGCAACTCTCTGTCTTGCTTGAGTCACTCTCCTTTTCCAATTTCTTTTCTATTCTTTCCAAACTCTTCAACATCCTTAAGTTGAATTCACCCTACCTATCCTTGAATTTCATGAGCTTTCGGCTATCATCTCGGCGAGCCTGAGAATCTTTCTGCAATATTTCAATGATTTTCATCATATGTCCTTCCTTATCCATCTCTTTTCCTTGCCCATTAGAGTTTGACCCTTTGACTCCCAAGTTGACGTTCCTTCCTTCTCTTTCATTCTCTGAATTGGAGGCAATCTACACCTCTTCCATTCTCTTCTCTCAATGACAACCCTATTCGGTTCTGGCACTTGCTAAGATTCTGCAAACACACGTGCAAACAACAGGGATTTGTCAGGTCGTCATTCTTAGAAAATTCCACACATTCAAAATCATTCTGATTTAAGAAAACACTTTGACTTCACAAATTTTCCGAGTTCTTCTCGGCACTGTAATTTTCAGGTGATATCTCCCTCTTTCTCCCTACCCTCGTAACCAAAGGTCGTGACCAAATGCTAGACTACTAGGTGCTACTCGGGCTTCAAACTTCAAAGAGTTTAAGGCGCACACATCTATCTCCCAGAGTTTCTATTTACCAAATTCACGTAAATCGGGTGGATCGACGGTCCACGTTTACCCAACATCCAATGGTTAAAATCCGTTATGGTCCTTCTATCTTCGAAGATTTTAGGACTTCGGGACTTCGAGTTTCAGGGTTTCGGTCCTCGAGGCTCTCATACTCACTTCCCTCTCCAACCCCTGACTTCCGAAAATTCAATTTCCTTACCCTCCAGGCCCACAGCAGAACTTTCGCCCACCAAGGTAGTGACACATGGTGTCCTTAATAAGGTCCACCTCACTCCCAGCGATGTCATGGGGCCCCACTACTTTCACTTTTCATTTTGGAGTTTCGGGCATAAGGAGTTTGTGCATCCACACATCTTGAACTTTGGTTTGTCGAAATTCTGAAATTACGGTCTATCATCTACTCGATCCAACGGTCCTGATTCCCCACGATCTGACGACTTAGATCTCATCGAAATTTCATGTATCGGGATTTTGTGTGTCACGAGGTCGAAGGATTTTCCACCTTCGCCCTCCCTATTCCCGAAATGTCGATTTCTTCTTGGACAATTAACGGTCCAGATCTCTCTTAGATGGACGGTTGTGATTCAATCATGAATTCACGTTTCGTGAATTATCACGAACTCACCGTTAGACCATATCAAGTCATGAGTCAGTGAAAGGTTGATCACTCTCCACTCGTCCTTTCCGATGGACAGTCCTAACGAATTCGGGATTTTTTCTATCATGATTTCCACACTCCTGTGCAACTCCAAAGGGTTTTAAACCTTGTGCACATTCCACAGATTTGATGGTTGTGAGGGTTCTCCTTTCCTCCCGAACAGATTCTATGGATCCAATACTTCTGGTGTGGAGTTCTTTCTCTCCCTGTGGCCATATACAATGCCAGCTGTAGTTTTATAATACCGCTACACCTCCTGAGATTTGTAACACGGTCAAGTAGTCCAATGACACTAAAAACCATTCTGAGGTTTGAAATTAGTCCTCCAGACACAATTTCTTCTCAAAACCTCGGTCCAAAAACCACTTATCTGGCCCATCCAGGCTCAATGTTGAAACTAGGCTCTGATACTATATTGTGACACCCCCGGCCATCAACCCCACGGTCGGGCCAATGCTACTACGCGGAAAAACACTTATGTAACACATTATGCATTCTAATGAACTTAAAACGCTTAATTACAGTTAAACACAGAATTACTGCTAGCATTTCAGAGTTAATGGAAATAAAAATAATTCATATGCACAAAAAAATACGTGATAACATTGCAAGAATCACAGGTATGCAATTTAATTAATTACACAATTACAAAACATAGTGACACTTATCTTTGAAACTGTCATGCACCACCAACTGCATGTAGACCTTCCATGAACCTCCCAGCCTTAGACCACACTACTCATCACTCTCAGCAGTAGGTCACCCCCGAGATGGGACTAAGCTCCACCGGGTAAGGAATCCTAGGCTAGCTAAGGTTTACATGAAGAATACACGTAAAAGAAGGAGGATTCTCTCCCAGGAACCACTTATGCCCACTGCCCAAATACTCTTCTTCCCCACATGCCTGTCCCACCCCAGGAGTATACACCTTCTCTGTCACATAGACAGTCCTTTAACTGCTAACCTCCCTTGCCTTGGGCTTCATCAACAGACTGGACCGAAAATCTCCGAGCTCTGTGGCAACTACAGGGTTCCTTCCAGGAGCTCTCTCCTTCCTCTGTGCACTCTCTCACCTGGAGAAAGTCACTCAGAGGCTTGGTAAAACCTACCTCTTCAACAAAAATCACCTCCCTCACTTGGAGAGAGGTTACACACATGTCATACAACCAGTTTCCTTAATCTCATTCCTGTACAAAGAAGTAAAACAACAAGGCTTAGCAACAAACATACAACACCAGCAAACCACACCTAGCCAAGAACTGCGTGGCCACCACAGTCAACTGGGACAACAAACATAGGTTTCCCAAAACAAGTGACAGGAAAATGCTTCAACATAACAAGGCTCAAAAATTACAAGACACTTTGGGTTTCCACAACCAACAATAAAGGATAGACTCACGGCTCTTGTTTCAGAGAAGGATAAGGTGTACAGAGATTCCACGCAGAGACTCCCACAATTTAGGTAAAGGATCCAGCATAAAACACCCAACAAAGGTCGATTGGGAACGCTTGCCCATTCAGACGGAAGATGGAGAATGGACTCCCCAACTCAGGTGGTGGATGGAGGAATGCTTGACGAACCCACTCAGACACAACCGTCTGCGGAAAAATGGGAAGCGAAACCCCCAACACTACTCACTTCCTGGGTTAAATTGCATGTGCTTGGGCCGACACACGTTACCCATGAGGCTACATGCACTTCGTTAGCTAGTGTGCGCTTTTAGGCATGTGTTCCCCCTCCCAGGGATTAGGGATGAAGTAAAACACGTTTCACACATCATTTTTAGAATAATAATTTAATATTATTCTCAAGGGTTTAAGCCCCCTCAACTTAGGCCCTCTTCCTACCTCTCAACTCTCTCTCCCTTACCCAGGCTTTGTGGATGTTTAGTCCCCCATAACTCCTTCATCATGGTTGGTCCACATGTAGAGATGTTTTGTATTAATACTGTGCATAATTACATGTACAAAAATCAGGCTCCTGGCCTTCAACACTTAGGCTCCCTGGTCTAATAACACATAAGCCCACCAACTTATATAAACTTGGCTCACCAGCATATAAAACATAATTACAATTCATAATGAAAGATTTATACTTCATAGACATGATTTACAACAGGGCTCAGCCTTGGGGACATTACAATAGATTTCCCATGGGTCCTGTTTATGACGATTATGAATCTGACTCCGGAGAGAGACAAGGAGAAGAAGGAGAAGAACGAGAAGAGAAGCAGAAGGGACATTTTATCTTATGTCCAGAGCCAGTCAGCAAGAAGCCACCACCTGAGATCAGTCAACCTACATCAGTTTTCCACCCACCTCTGCTTACCAGAGATATTCAGCCACACGTGAACAACTGTGTAGCAAAGGAGGCTGCATGTTGCCCATTTTCTGGAGTTTGCCATTGGTCCTATGAGCCTGTGAAGGAATACATGGAGTTGTATTTCCTTCACAATTTGGAGCCGCCCTATTTCATCTCTACTTCAGCCTGTAAGGAGGAGTTGAAGAGCGTAACCATTATGCTGTCACATTTACACCATCTGTTTGTGATCATCGATAGAAGGAAGGAGCTTCTATTCAGGAAGTTGCTTGATTGGATATGGTGGAATTTTTCTTTCACCTAGCCCCATGTAAAGGAATTTATTAGTTTAGGACCGTACATAAATAAGCTCCTTGGAGCATGTGTGTTTATTTTTTATTTCTCTTATAGGCATGTATTTTTAAGCAAGGTGTTTTGAGCTCGACTACATAGCCCAATAGAAGGCAATTGGAACTGCAGAAGGAGTTCTTAGAGCATCACATGGATGACTCTATCCCCCATGGAGCCTCATGTTAGCGCCAATTCTTGCAAGTGGGGTATTTCTCTCCGATTTCAGGCCCTTGGTGTAAAATAAATGAAGAAATGGGTTTTAAAAAAAACCATCAAATGCGTTTTATCCAAAGGCTGCATTCATGAGCGTCAAGCACAACACACAGAAGAAGTCCATTTCAGGCTTAAAATCAAGCGAGCGGGCATTTTTATTTTCAGCGGTGAGGATCCATCGATGGAGCAGATCAACGGTCATCAGGTGAGCCAGAGCCATGGATTTGCATGAGTTTTAGCGCATGGGCTCATCCCTTAGGGCCAAAGTCACGAAATGATCATGGTCATCCGATCCAGTCGGGACACATGGCACCTGATTAAGTCCGGTCGCCATCTCGGCTATCGTGACTCTGAAATACAAGGGTCGAATCCCTTCCATCCATGATACGTGAGATGCGAAGGCACCTTTGGGTGCATACTCATGGTCATAGCACAAGGTCATATGGAAAGGCGATTGGAGGTAGAGGAGCCAGAACTCCCGGTGGGAGAATCCCCAAAAGGATCGAGACCGTTAGTCTTGAAGGATACATGGCGCCTAATTAAGTCCAGTCACCATCTCGGCTATCATGACTTTGAAATACAAGGGTCGAATCCCTTCCATCCATGATACACGAGATGCGAAGGCGCATTTGGGTGTGGAACCAAAGTCATAGCACCAGGGTTTTATGGAGTATCGCCAAAGAAAGTGAGCACGCAGGGCCAGGGTTGTTCAATGGAAAAATGATCGTGGCCATCAGTTTTTAAAGCTTATCCAACCGTTGATCCTAGAGGGCCGTTTCGCGAGTTTGGGCACCAGGAAATTCTAAGGCATGGGAAGTAGAAATCCCCAAAAGAAGAAGTGCTGAGACACCCTTGGAGAGAGGCGCCAGGTCATGGCCCTAGGTTACACTGATGGTGGTGCTAGAAGAAAGGGAGGCTAGCCTCTGAGCCTTAGAGAGAAGGCACGTGGTCTTCTCTTGATAATATCGTCTCGGCCACTCCCTAGGGAAGCAATTAATGAAAATCGAGCAAGTAGATGAAACCTCACCTCGATCCATAAATGGAAGGTATGGGAGGCCTGAAGCAATCAACCTGTGGTACCCTTGTGTGCAGGTCCCCCCTGCAAGATCCATACTGAGTTAAGGTGGTGTCTAATGAAGGAGATATTTCCAGATTTGACTGAAGAGATGCCATGCCTTGGAGGTTCGAGCATGCCTCTGTTGGGCAAATTTTTCTAAGTATATATACTCAGTTTTTCTATTTTTGTAAGGATCGATGGTAGAGCTAAGCTCCCAATTGTAAATCTTTGACGAGGCCTCTGGTTCCATGGTTATAGATTGATATTTGAGACTTCTTGTTTAATGGAGGCCAACATATTTCTCCCCTTTTTCCTCTGATCTTAAGAGCCCAAGCATGGATGATCTAGTCGGGTGTTGTAATGACTATATAATGTATGTTTGATTATATTAAGTTTTGCAGCATCTTAATTTTCTTGAAGTTTCTTAGATTTGAGAGGATCTCATATTTGAGACTTTTCCCCTTTTTAAAGGTTGCTGGAAGACTGGATGTCCAGAACAGACTTTATTTCCTTTGTTTTTCCCTCCACTTACTCACCACTATGCAAAATTACTGGCTTAAGTTAGATCAAGACCTTGCATGTCTTTGCTGTTCCAACCCAATTTTCTGAGTTAAAACAATATTGTTCTGAGTTTACTTCCATTCGATCCCCTTTTATCAACAAATCGTGACATTTAAACTAATGGGCGTTGGGCTCTTCTCCTACTGCAATTGAGGAGTGACTTCTGATGCCAACAGGTAGCTAACCTAGTACCCATGAGAAATAAAAGCGGTGAAATTAGACTGTGCATAGATTTTTGAAATTTGAATAAAGTGTCTCTCAAAGACCACTACCCCCTTCCCAAAATGGACTACATATTGAAAAAGGTAGTGGGATCTTAGAATATGTCCATGCTGGATGACTTCTCAGGATATAACCAAATCATGGTCCACTCGGACAACATATAGAAGACAACTTTCACCACTCCATGGGGAACGTTCATGTACGCTAATATGCCATTCGACCTGATGAATGCTGGTGCCACTTTCTAGAGGGACATGGACATCATGTTTGCTGATGAGAAGGAAAAATTCATCATGATCTACCTTGATGACATCATAGTGTATTGTTCCTGTGACAAACAACACCTCGAGCACCTGAAGAGGGTTTTCCAAAAGTGCAGAAAGTTCGACATATCACTGAACCCAAAGAAGTCTCATTTTGCAGTGGAAGAGCACAAGATTTTGGGGCACATCATTTCCAAGGAAGGGATTAAAATAGACGCTAGTAGGGTTGAAGGGATCTTGAAGACCGACACCCCACACAGTAAAAAATAGGTACATTCCTTCCTGGGTAAGGTGAACTTTTTGAGAAGGTTTATCCCAAACTTGGCGGAAATCATAAAACATATAACTTGTATGCTTAGGAAAGGAAACATGATTAAATGGAACTCAGAAGACAATAAGTCCTTTGAAGACATCAAGGTGTCTCTGACTAAATCCCCTGTGCTAGCCAACCTAGACTTTGCGAAGGATTTCCTCCTTTTTTCATTTGCCTCAGAACACACTATTGTCGGAGTACTGTTACAGAAGGACGAACATGATTTCCAAAAAACCATAGCCTACTTCAGCCAGACACTGCACGATTCTCCCTTGAAATATGACATTATGGAAAAGTAGGCATATGCCTTAGTAAAGGATCTAAAGGAATTCATGACGTACATATTACAGTATTTCCCAGTATTTTAGTAAAGGACATCCTGATTAAGCCCGACCCAAAAGGAAGGAGAGGGAAATGGATAACAACCATGTTATAATATGAACTTGAGATCAAACCAAAAAATCTTGTCAAGGGTCAGGGTCTCGTGAAGTTGATGACGCAGTCGAACTACGACACGGTAGGTATGAAATTCATTTTCAATATGTTAGAATGCCCCCAAGAAGAAAAGGCTGCGCAGATACCTCAACGCTTCATTGATTCCCCGTGGTATGCAGACATCATATATGTTTTAGAAAATCTCCAAGCCCCTTCAGGCACGAGAAATACTAAGGCAAGAGTCCTTAAGCTGAAGGTGGTTAAGGTCTATGTTTTGGTTAATTTTCTTTATTGGAAAGATCCCAAATGAATACGGTTGAGCTGTCTGCTAGAGGACGAGGCCAAACGAGCCATACAAGAGTTTCACATAGGTGACTGTGGAGGAAACCATTGTTGGAAGACCACCACACAGAATATCCTAAAGGAAAGATATTAATGGCCAACGATTTTCGCCGACATATATAAAGAGGTCTCCAACTGTCACGAGTGCCATATTTTCGATGGGAGAAGAAAGCTACAACCTCTGCCATTAAAGCCAATCTCAGTCAAGGCAAATTTCATGCACCGAGGGCTAGATTTCATAGAAGAAATAAAAACACCATCCTCCACACAACATAAATGGATTCTCATGGCCACCGATTATTTTACAAAGTGGATCGAGGTAGTCCCCACAAAGTAAGCCATCGACGCGGTCATCATACAGTTCCTGGAGACAAACATTTTGCTAAGGTTTAGATGCCCTGTAAAGATCATAACAGATAATGTGGCCGTGTTCAAGTCTAAAAGGATGGAGAAGTTCTGTCAGGACTATAACATAGCGTTGGGACATTCCACGACATATTATCCACAGGGAAATGGGTTAGCAGAATCCTTGAATAAGAGCCTGACCAGAATCATCAAAAGGCTCTTGCAAGACAACAAGAGAGCCTGGAATAAGAATCTTATCTACGCGCTGTGGGTATATCATATTACCACCAAAAAATTCATATCAACTTCACCTTTTCAGATCGTTTATGACACAGACACAATCTTCCCTACTGCGCTGGGACCGCCCGTCAGGAAATTGTTGCAAGAGAAGGAGGCCGAGCCAAATGATGCACAGAAGAGGATAAATCAGCTGATTCACACCCAACAGGCAAGGGAACAGATGTATAATCGATCTCATATCCATCAGGAGAGGATAAACAAATCTTTTGACAAACATTCCAAGCAGGAAAATCTCCAAGTAGGAGATCTGGTGCTGAGATGGGATGAAAGAAATGAAGATAAAGGAAAACATGGAAAGTTCAATCACCTTTGGATGGGACCATACAAAGTCGGTGCATACTGTGGAGACAATGCTTATTTCTTGAAAGGACCGGATGGAGAATGCCTTGGTTGGGGTCCTGTAAATGGCAGGTTCCTCAAACATTACTTGATGTAATAAAATCTATTTAAGTCATTCGTCATTGTAAATAGTCACTCAATTTGTGTCGAGTCAGTAGGTCAGCAGAAAATTGAAGCTTGAAGTGAAGGCCCTAAGTTTATGTTGAAGTCTTAGAGGTTGCGTCATCGAGTCCAGTTTGTTTTTTCCATCTTTCGTTTATATTACTTAGTATCTAGATGTCAAATAAATCCCAATGGATAGGCACTTAGTCTACTGTTCTTTGCTACCTCACAGGGAGGATAACATCCCCATTGGAGCCAGCTGTGAGCGTCGCCACTTTTCTTTCCATTTAGAATCGATTTTGAGTTATGTCACGATCCATGCACCCAAACATGTGAAATCGGGTATGTAGCACCATGAGGGTGAAGTCAGCAAATGGCCGGTTGGCCCTTGGAAGTGGGAAATGGTGTCGAGTCGAAAACTGTATACGTAGTATGAGCATGTATTTTCCCAAAAGGTTGAATCCTGTTAAAAGCCAGTCCTACGTACCCCTATCGATTTAAATGGTTAATATAAGGTCATGTCGGCAAGTGCCACAATTATTATCAATTCATCACGAGGGATGAAGGAATGAAGAATTGCAGCGTTTGTATTATCCATGCACAACAAGCCGTATCACCTGCACTCCACACGCCGAGATTTTCCATGAAAAACCTGAAGGCCAACTTGAAACATCTCATCGCCATAAATTCATTGATTTCCATCATGTTTTCCTCTCTTGAACGATTCTCTATAAATCTTAGATGCTCGACATGCTCTGCAGTCATAGAACCTGGTTCAAGTTGTTTTTCACAGTTTTTCCTTTGCCCGTTCAACTGTTTCAGAACTTCTCCCCGATATGTTCGTTCACAGTTGCGCATAGGGTATACCTTGGTTGCACCATAGTGACCCCTCAGAGTATAGGAAAGAGCATGTGGAGAGATAGAACCACAAGGTCCTAACCTCAAAGAGATTGGGATTCTTTCGCGCTTGCAACAACCATTCCCAAAGATGTAGAGGAAACCATTCTTTCACCTACAGAAGAGATTAGTTTAAGATGTGAGACAATTGAAACAAAAAAATTCACACAGAAGAGGGAGATGGTAGGAGCCTCCTCCTCCGAACAACAACTACCTCAGAGGAGAGGTTGAACGAGAAAGAGCGAGGACATCACAAAAGTTCAAATTCCAGAAGGACTGTGCGATAGACCAACAACTGAAGGACTACTCAGGTGCGTCACCCATCTAGAGCTTGTTAGATATTTAAGTCGGGCATGTAGGATTATAAAAAGGAAGGTAGGATCCCTGAGAATTAATGATCCCTAAGAATTAATGAGGAAACACCATATCAGCAGCTGAAACAAGAAAAGTTGTCTATTGCCAAGCTATATCAGGAGAACAGGGAATTAAAACGACAACTAGCGACAAAAACTGTGGAGACATCAGCTGCACAGAGTCGCGGAGGGAATGTGGCGTGGTTGAAAAGGTAGCTTAAAGAGGCTCAGAACGTTATTTTCCAACTGTGAGAGGCACAAAGGATGGCAAAGGAAAATCACACGGAGCATCTCAGAGAGTGCAGGGTAGCCGAATAGGGAGTCTGCGTGGCTCTTGCCAGCGCACAAGGAGAGAAAACTTAATGAGAAACATTCTTCTTCACAACAATTTTGAGTGATACACATCCTCTGAAGCATCTCACCATTTTGATAACGGTCATGAGAATTGAACAATTGTTGCTGCGCACAACTCTCCAGCTAATAGGTGCATGATGGAAGGGGAAACCAACATTGTAGACAAATGGTTTTGAACAAACACCTGTTCACTGGGATGACCGATCAAGAGATACGATGACACTTTTTTCCTACGTCAGAACCTGACCGACGATTAGACCAAATGGCGAACCTGAAGGCAGTTGTTAGTAGACATAAATGATTGTTTCTATTTTTAGATAATGCCATGCGAAGAGTTTCTGGTGCATGTGGCACGATTTTTCCTAGTCTAGGTTTAGCAGTCAGAAAGTAGGGAAGCCCAAGTGACACCCTCACTTATATATTTCATCTTTTCGATGTAAGCCAGGTTGGTTGGAAATTTTGAGAAAAAAATGCTATTGTATGAAGTCTGAGTCTTGACCGAAATTTAATGCAAAGGTCCTGTGATTTGATGAAAAGATTCTAGTTGTGATAGTTGGATGTATTGTGTCTCTTCTCTACATATGTGCTTCCTGTTATCTTTTATTTCATATCTCATATCGTCTATTTTAGAACCAATTTTCGAACCTACGGATTTGCTGTACTGTGCCCCTTGTTCGTGCCACTTAGACAACATGTTTTCCTCTCAAGATAACTCCAAACTCATCCACAATGACGCTCTTGAGTTACTTCTTGTGTTTTTTCTCCCGCCACACTTTACGGTTTACACTGAAGGATGTTTCTCGCCTAGCCTTTCCCTCTTGAATCCAGTCACTGAGTCATTTGTTCCATCTCTTCCTCAGACCGACCCCATAGCCTGAGTTTTACTTTTCTATACCAATATAACCAAATTTTGTTTATTATCAGTGTTAAATCTAGCCACTGTTTGCAAAGCCATATCCTGCGCGGAGACCGTGCCATTTCTAAGAGAGCCCTCTCTAGATATGAAGGGCTAGTTTCGGGTCTCAAAGTTGGTTGAAAAAGTTACCTTCGTTGTCTATTCATCAACCAAATATATTTATGGAGTGCTAATAGATCCTATCGATACCAATTTGATAATATTTTACTTGGAAGATCATATTCCAAGGCTTCCTCCTACATTAGCGTTCCAGATACAAGTTGTTGTGGAAAATAAGAATATTTGTTGAACCGTTATTGAAAAAGGAGCCTCGACTTGAATTATGTTTGTTACTTGTTGGAAAGCCATTGACTCTCCTGCCCTTACCGAGCCACACAATACTCTTAAATATTTTAATGGTACAGGGTTTAAACCTTATGGTGTTCTTCCTTCGTTGTTTATTACATTAGAGGGTAAATCGGTTAATGTCAAGGTTGAGGTATTTGATGCACCTCTCGATTACAACCTTCTACTTGGTAGTAGCTGGATTGATTCCATGCGCGCAGTTGTTTCTACTATTTTCCGTGTGTTACGTTTCCCACACCAAGTAAAAGTAATTACTTTTGATCAACTGGCCTTCTTTAATTTCGATTCATGTACTAGCAACGTACCTTTCATTTCAAAAACACCTCTCGGTTATGTGAATGTCGGCGTGGGTCTTTTAAAATATTCAACATTAATGGGTAGATTTCCTATTCTGCCACCGGATATTCCTCCTCCTTTTGTCTCCTATATTAACATGATATCGACCTCTGTTAGTGAAACTCATGAGTCTTATGACCCATGGATATTTCCTAGCTCTGACGACTGTCTCCATTATGAGGACTGAATCCCTTTAAGTCCGGTAGAATTGGATTATCAAGCTATTCAATTGGCAACTCCTTCTCCTCCTTCTCTCTGTGATATGTCTCCTGATCTGTTTCATGTGATATTTCCTACTAATGAGTTGATTATGAAAGTCATGTCTATGGAATATACTCCATGGGACGATGGGCCTCATCATTCTATTCTCTTCCCGGAATCTGAGACCATAGATAGTTTACCAATGGATTTCGAATTTTTCTACCATTGTTGTTATTTCCTCTGTTCCTAAATCAACACACGATGTTTTGTATGAAGGGAACTTGGGCAATATTTCATCTACCATTCCTCTTGACATATTGATTAAACCCAGAGTCGTGAAAAATGTTCATATCGATGCCTCATGTTCTACTGATGAGGCCCATACTTATAAATCCTTTTTCCTAGAATTTTGTGACGTTTTTTCCTGGAGTTATGAAGAGATGTATGGTATTGATCCTGATATTATTGTGCATGAGATTAATACTTATCCGGATGCTAAACCCGTTTGGTAGATACTTCGCCCAGTACATTCACGTAAAGCTGCTGCTATTAAGATTAAAGTTGAAAAACTTCTTAAAGATGGATTTGTCTATCATGTGGCTTTGAATAATTGGGTGTCCAATCTTGTTCTGGTTACCAAGAAATAAGGCACGATCCGTGTTTGTGTAGATTATAAGGATATAAATAAAGATTGTCCCGAAGGAAATTATCCAACCCCATTCCTTGACCAGATTATTGACGATTGTGCCAGGAGTGAAATCTTCTCCTTAGTGGACGGTTTCTCTGGATATAATCAAATCAATATTTTTCCTGTGGATCAACATAAAACTTATTTTATTTTCCCTTGGGGAACCTTTGCATACCAGAAACTACCTTTTTGTCTCAAAAATGCTGGTGCGATGTTTCAACGCGCTATGTCTTACACTTTTCATGAAATTAAGCACATTGTACAACCCTATCTCGATGATCTATCGACGAATTCTATGCTTCGTCAAGATCACCCGACACATCTACATGCCATTTTCCTACCCTGTCGTTATTATCGCATATGATTGAATCCACAAAAATGTGTTTTTTGTGTGGACTCCAGACAACTTCTTGGTTTTATCATGTCTATACATGGGATTAGGGTGGACCCCTTGAAGGTTGAGGCTATTCTCAATTTACCCCCTCCTTCCACACTTCGCCAACTCCAAAGTTTGCAAGGGAAGGAATTTTTTTTACATCGATTCATTTCCAACTATGCTAAATGAACGAAAGGATTTACTTGAATTCTTAAGAAAAGTTACTATCTTGTATGGGACAACACTGCGAACAAAGCCTTTGAAGCTTTGAAGCTCACCATAACCTGTACACCACTTATGTTTCCACCTGATTATAGTCGAGATTATTTCCTGTACTTAGCTGCTTCAGACTCTAGAATTGCTATGCTTCTATTCCAAGAGGATGATTCACATGATGAACATGTTATATACTATTTGAGTTGGAGTTTCATGACCACTGAAACCAAATATTTTCATGTGGAGAAACTGGCCTTGGCAGTTGTTCAAGATGTTCAATGTTTTCGTCACTACATATTATTACGCAGAACCATAGTCATTTCCGATTGCAACCCCATGCAACACATCCTTACTAGACAATTGTTGGGGGGAAAGTACTCTAAATGGATAGTTATTCTCCAAGTGTTTGATTTGGAGTTTGAACCCACCAATTCAAAGAAGTCTTTGGCTTTTTCTGAATTGATATGTGACCTTCCCTCTATTGAAACATAAACTATGGCAGAGGATTCCTTACCTGATGAATCTCTCTTTCTGATAAGTTTTGATGATATATGGCATGGAGATATTATAATTTATCACCAAACCCAAAATTTCCAGCCTTATATTTCTAGTACATATCGTCGTCGAATTAGGTATCAAGCTCGTCAATACATTATCCTTAGTGATACCCTTTACTGCTGTGGTATTGATTCCATATTTCGACGATGTCTCACCTATGATGAAGCTGAGAAATATTGAATGAATGTCACTCTGGAACATGTGGCGGTCATATGTCTGGCTATGCGACTGCCCAAAATATCTTACGAGTTTGTTATTTTTGGCCTTCATTATTTAAGGATTGCATTACTACTGTCCAGAAATGCCACGCTTGTCAAACTTACAACAATAAGATCCGATCTCACCCTGATCCTCTTCACCCTGTAGTTTCCGCTTGTCCATTCGATAAATGAGGAATTGAATTCATGACATGTAAACCTCACTCGTCCCGGGGGCATGGATAAATCATCGTAGCCATGGATTATTTCACTAAATGGGCTGAGGCGATGACTACATTTGATAATACCGAGAAAACTGCAACGTTATTCATATTCAATCATATGATTACTAGGTTTGGTGTCCCTCAAGCCATTGTCACTGATCACGGTAGTCATTTTCACAATTTCATGATGTTCGAACTTACTGATAAGTTGGGTCTTCAACATGAAAACTCAACCCCCTATTATCCAAAGGCCAATGGCTAGGTTGAAGCAATCAACAAAGTACTCACTACTATGCTTCGACGGATGGTAGGAATTCACAAGTCAAGTTGGCACACAATTTTTTTCTCATCATTATGGGCCTATCGGACATCTGTTAAGTCTGCCACATGATTCACACTTTTTCAATTAGTATATGGTATTGAATCAATTTTGTCGATTGAATGTGAAATACCATCTTTGAAACTAGCTGTCAAACTTCTCCCTAACACCTCTGTTGAAGAGGAATGTCTTTTGTATTTGATGCAATTAGACGAGACCCACAGTGATTCTACCTTAGTCATTGAAACCCATAAAAAGTGCGTCAAATCTCAATATGGAAAGCATGTCAAATCACGTGTATTTTCTGAGGGTGATCTGGTTCTCCTTTACAAACAAGATCGTGATTTACTAGGGGCCAGTAAATTTGAGCCCATGTGGCGGGGTCCTTATATTGTGAAATGAGTGTTAGAGAATGGGGCTTATGATCTGGTAGATTATGATGGAATTCCTTTGAGTGAACCCAAAAATGTGCTTTACTTGAAGAAGTACTATTCTTAAATCATTTTGCATGAGTGATGTGTATTTTTAGTGTATCATACTCTTGTGTGGTTTTTCATTTTTTTTCTTCCGCCTTTCAGCTCCTTACCTTGCATTGTGCTTGGTTTCTAGATGTCGGTGTATTCTCTACCCTATATCGGCTTTGCTGATGTCTCTAGTCATAGTACTCAAAACTTAGCATCTGCTGCTTGGGAAATCTATGCACCTACAGATAAATTGATTAGTCTACATGGTGTTTGCCTTGGTCATGCAACTAATAATATCACGAAATACAATGAAGTTATCGAGTTGTTAATTGAAACCGTTTCACTTGGAATCCGTCATCTTATTGTACGGATTGATTCACAATTAGTAGTACTATAGTTGAGTAACATTTATTCCATCTGAATTCCTACTTTGTTAAGGGTATATTTATGAATTCGCCTCTTGGAACGACATTTTGATTAGATTGAACATCAACACATTCCTAGATTTCTAAATACATTGACAGATGCATTGGCTAATTATGTGCTAGCAAGACATTTGAGACATTTATAAATCCAATCACACTTTTTACAAAAACAAGTAAGTTGGTAGGAACTTTATATTTATAACGATAAAAGTTTACAAAAAAGTGTTTTGTCCGAAGACCAAAATATAAAAAATGTGAAGCTCATGGCTTCATGTACAAAAAACATCAAGGATGCTTCTTTCTGTAACAAGCGAATTCCTTTGCTACTATATGGAGAAGTCGACTGATAGTTGCAGACATGCCCACTGTGTGGCATTGATAGTGCCTAGGAAGCTCATCCACCATGGCATCAGGGACATGCATGGTTAGTCCCTCCAGGTTTTGTTCTGTAGCCTCGAGATATGCAACAAATATCCTTGCTACAAGAACCTCTCTCTCCGTACAAGAACGGACAATAAGGAACCACATCTTCATTGTTGAGATAACTCGATTAGTCATTGGATAAATAACACAAAAAACATTTTATATAATTAAAATATCAAAAAATTTATATAAAACAAAAAATTTCCTTCTTACCTATGTTCCCCCACTGGGATTCACCAGGAAGAGTAGATATGGATCCCCATGGAAATATACCTTGACATATGCATAGTCTTCCACAATGAGCAGCTAATTCCTTAGCCATTGGAAGAAAACATCATCATATTTGACGATGGGAACACCACCATGCCGATCCATAAGATCCACCCACCTCTTCATCCATGGATCATGTGGAGCGGGTGTACCCCACTCCACTTGCAAACATAGGACATGAAACCTCTCCATAAAGAAGGACACCAAAATGGACCCATATCCAAATTGCTTCAACAGACCGTTTCAACATTTTGTAAGTTATTTCTTCATGCTTTTCAGGACCACCTCACACCAGTTGAAGACTTTGGGTTCTATGCACTCTATCACATATTGAAAATGTCTCTATAAATCCACGTGGGGATATTCACTCCATGCCATGTGAGTCATGGTGTAAAGGATAGTCTGCAATGGTAGGTCCTGGACATCTCTGATGGCTACCTTGTCACTGTGTTTCTCGGTACCTGGCACACAATGGTGGTGAACGTAGTAATCCATGGGTTCACCCCCACCCATGCTGCATGTGAGAGATACCCATGAACTACGATGAGACAAAAATATCACAAAATATATATCCTCTATATCTATTGTGAGTGTATGAACACCCACATGAAATACCTGTTCATTCACATCCCACATATGAACCAAATATTCTTGTAGCCTCAACTGGGCTCTCATGCCCTGAATCCTGAAAAACTTGAGTAACCCACATTACCTTAGATCCATAACTGTCCCTAGGTCATTCTCGAAAGAGTAATCCTCTTCTTCATGCTCTCACTCATGCCACTCGATCATCTTGACCAAGGAAAGCCTACCAAGGAACAATAAAAGAAGATTAGAAACAAAAAATTCTTTCTCGGGGGTTTTTTCTAGTTGGGTTTATCTTTTTAAATTTTTGGTTGTGGTCGTTGCAGGGCTGCGCATTCATGCAGAGAAATGTCATCACACCCTGCCTATAGGGTCATCTACGATGATGCAATATCGTATCATTTCATGATATAGGGCACCTGCGACGATCTCAACACGTGGGTAGCCTAAAAAAATGGACCCAACACACACATTTGACCAATAAAAACAAATTTTGAAACCATTAAAAGATGAAGAAGAAGAAGGTTACCTGTTTGATGAAGATGGTTCGCAAAATGATCCACCACATGCTCCGCAATCAACAATTGAAATTCGGGGAGAAAAAGGGCTTTGGAGCACTATTTGGGTAAATTTGCAAATGAAATGGTAAAATGGTGTTTTGGGCCTATTTTATGGTTTTTTACCACTTTTTGTTTGCAAAATTATATTATTTTTATATTTTATCCATGCCCTAAAGTCTTAACAACTTGTTAAAGTGTTGAATTTTGCATATTAAAAGGTCTAGAGACGAAACGTTGGAACAAGGGCCCACCCTTTTTGATTTATTTTTTGCATATTTTTCTTATGTACAGATCCTTTTAGGGTTTTTTAGGAAAACTCTGAGCAAAGTCTTAATTCTTTCTCACGCTCGTGTAACCATGAGAATGTAATTGAGTATTCTTTTGTCTTTTTTTTGAACTCGCTTTGATAATATGAAAAATGAAAGAGATGGAGTATCCTTTTGTTGGTTGTGGAGCCTGATTATCTTCATGATTTAGAGGTCTTTGTTTTCAACCGTGTTTATACCCCATGAAGACTTTACACCCCAGAAGAATGTACACTCATCCATGCGGGGGAGTTACCCCCCCTGCAGGGTCCGGGGGAAAGTGGGCCCTCGATGGGGGTTCGGGGGTGAAGCTCCCGAAGGAAAATTTTCGTTATAAATGTATATTGTAATTTCATTGTAAATATAGATCGTTCATTATAAGGTCGCATATCTGATTGTAGAAGTTATGTTAGGGTTTTTTTCCCTTGACGGAAACCCTCTTTTATGAGGGAAATGTATTGCAGCTATGCATCATTGTGAATATTTTATTCTGAGAGAGGAGACAGTGGGAAACAAAAGAGGAAGTTACAACGGGTGTGCTGTAGGTTGTATCCCTTCATTTGATGGATAATAATAAAGGAAGGACCTGGAAATTTCTCTGGTGGACATAGCCCACATTGAGTGAACCACATATATCTGTGTCTTTATTTTATTGTGTATCTTTTGTGTTTTATTTATGCATTTTTTTTATTTTATTGCTCCGCGATCCTATTTTTCTAACACCTTTAATCTCTTTTCTAGATCCCTAAACATGAAAAGATAGACGAGCAACCTTTTTCTTTTCACGCTCGTAAAAGTATTTGAAGAAAACATATGATGAGCGTCAGATTATCTCTTTTTCGATTGCACCATATCAACTTACAAAAAAGGACATGATGGAGTTCTCTTTAAGTGTTTTTCAGACTCTCTAAAATTGAAAAACCCCTGAGTTTTCTTTCTTTGGACTCATTAAACAAACATCAAAAGACCCATATGGGATCAAACCACTCCTTCTTAGGGTTCATTAAATATACTCCAAGGAACTCATCTGAAGGATGAACTTACTTCTACAAGCATATGCTATCCTCCTCAATCTTGCGTAAAAATAAAGAGGTACTCACCATAAATGGTGGGGGAAAATTGGGAAAGAAATGTGTCTCTGTATTTGTGTTAGTGGCAGTAATAGTTAGTCTTGAACATGACACCCCCCTTCATCATTGTATCCGGGTTGGGAAATCCATTTTCCTCTCATTTGACCATCCACAAGTTCATATGTTGGGTCCTCCTTGAGTCAATGCTGCCAAGACAATTGTTGTGTCATTTATATTTTCAAGAGAAGTCCAACCTAAACAAGCTTTCTATCGAGTCGACCATCTGCAGTTATAAATTTTCCACCATGTCGGCCTTCCGTGAGTCAGTTCCGAATAACTTCATACTCTGATCTTCTTCAAATATGTTACATATTATGTTTCATTGATGGCGGATACATCAAGTCCGTCCTATGATGAGTCTTTTCCTATCGACTTCAACTCACTATCCAAGAACAAGACTTAGAAATCATTTAGTACCTTAGAGCCTGCATGCCTCAATGGCAGGATTCTTCGCTTTCAACAGTGGGTTCACATCATTGACCCTTGATTGAAGGATTCCATCGAGTGTTCGACTTCAAATCATTTATTCACATTCGTTGGATTGTACTAGGGTACCTTGGGAGTCATTGACATCAACGATGATTTCCTTCTCACTTGTTAACGGTTTTAATTAATGACCGATAATCAAGTGGTTTCTAGCATGTTCGAATTCGACACCTGTAATCACATAGTTAGATTCGTACTTAGAGATGATGGAAATGAAGACCCCGGATCTCATCATTTTGGTCTAGGTTGCAACAGAGTATTCATAAATTTTTACTGACACATAGATCCACTGTGTATGTCTCGTGGCTATGTCCGAATTTGAATTCTTTTAGATCATAGATCCACACTGTATTCCTGGTGGCTATGCTGAATCATGATGACATGGATCCAAGGTGTATGTTTAGTGGCCATGACTCACTTGACACTTATTATTAGAGTCACTTGTAGTTTGAGCATGGGAATTTATACCTCAGGAAATGATATGTTATTATGCAGACTCTTGATTGTTTGTAGGTTCCTGATCGATGCGCTCCTTGTTTTCAACACACACATTCTATAAAGTATTTCAGCTCTCACAAGTTCCAGCTTCATACTTTGGGGGGAATTCTATTACGCATTATTTTGGTCACCCCAGTGATCAACTGAAAACATGTGTTCATGTTCCCTGAAAATATTAAAAGATACTTTCTTCATGAGAAAAGTGGTTTTCTTTCCTCTTCCAAAAACCATAACAAGGAAGGTCATCGCACCCTACTATATGCATGGGGTGCGATGATGCAAGATCGTCCCACCCTGCCCTATAATTGTATTGTGACTTAGTTACATGATACTTGTGCATAGGGTGTGACGATTACTAAAGTAAAGGAAAAAGTCAAAATTCATGAATGTTCTAGAAGGGAATCATCTAGAAGGTGAGGTGGCCTCTGTTATCACCATAACAATTTTCAGACATGATCCAAGTATCAAAAATTTAGCAAGAGCTACATCGTCGCAGAAGCGTGATAGTTTGGATAATTGATAATTTATAGGACCAAGACATGTATGGCGACGTATGGATGAATATAGCTAAGGCACAAAAGGTATAAATCGACAGACTGTCAATTTTAAAATGACCTAGATCAACGATAGGGGCCCATATCGGGCGATGAAATTGCACGAGACTTAACCATGTAAAGGCAGATCGGGGAAAACCATTGTGGTTTTTAAAATTGACGTGCGGTGCCTCTAGAGATACATTGGGTCGAAAGGCAGGTTGCTTAAAACCACTTTCGCAAAAGCCCCGATGTCACATGTTTCAATACGTGAAATCAACCACTCGTGGGGAAAGCGATGGCTAGTTAGAATCACCCCACTTTACACGTTCGATACTTCACAACCGTATGATGTCAGGTGAATTCCACCTTATAACGAAATCAAAATATAATCATTTGAAATGGATTATCCAAGTGTGGTAAACCAACGTACCTGCAAGTGACTCTGTCAGTAATTCATGATTGAAACTCCATAACTACTGATTCTCAAGTATGAGAGTATCATCTCATCCGTAAGATTGACTCTCTAATTTTTGAAGGAACATATTGGTGTCCATGATACTGGGATACATGGGCAAGGCTAATCAAGCCATATCTAGTCAAACAGGTCATTCAAGTAACATGACAGGTTTATCTACTAGTAAGAAGGAAAGGGAAATTGCACGTATATTAGCAACTAAATTCCATACGAAACCTGCTATAAACCCAGGATTAGAATTCAGGCTAAATCCCATCATGAAGGACCTATTCATCAATAGGCCAGTTGTGAAAAAGAAACGGAGAAAACGACAGAAGACAAAAAACATGGCCGAAACGGCTGAAAGTAGTGGGGAGAATCAATCGGCCTAGTTGGTCACTCTAAAGGAGGAGAACGCTGAGCTGAAATAAATTCTCAAAATGGAATAAGCACATCTCAGCATGTTTTGGACAGATTGCAGTCGAATAAAAGGTCCTAGAAATGATGAACCTGTTCCTAACGATCCCTTTAAAATAGGATAACGATTATTATAAATCATTCCTCCTTGTAAATCATCTCTAATTTTAGAATTACGAGAATCCTGAACATTTTGAATTCCACGAAGGAACCTTCTCTATATACGTATCATCCCAAGGATGTAAAGCAGGGAAAAAAAGGAGCCTGCCCTCTATGCAGGAAGACTTTTGTAAATTTTTGGGCTAGTATAAATATATAAATGCAGAGGTAGATTTTGGATTGTTTATGAAAAATTTCTAACTGGCGGTGATATGAGTCTTGTTTTCCCCTCATAGTACGAATTTCCAGTAAGAATATACTTCATTTACACTTCTTTCTATCTAAATTGGAGATATAGAGGCCCATAATTCATTATTTGATGCTCCTGGCTTAGCAACTTAGACTATGTTTCTCTCTTCTTAACTTATTCAGAATTCATCTCTGTAATGCTCTGATGTAGTTATGTGTTTCTTTTTCTTCTGGTGTCATGAATTTTTTTTAGATATAAACTCAGACTCACTGCCTAATTTATCTTTTCCTCTAAACAGTTCTTAGGTTTGATAATGTGTTCTATTTGTTCCATACCCCATAGCCCAAATGTTATCTTCTTTTTTCCAGTCATTTTATTAAAATTTCCCAAAAAAAACCAAATCTAGCCATCAATTTCAACAGATGTACCCAGTGAAACGAGAGAGCCCTCTCTGAGTTGAGCAGGCTAGTGCCTCATCTCTAAAGTTGGTTGAAACAGTTACCTCTGTCATTTTTCTATTCAGCCGGACAAAATTTACAGTGTGTTAACATTCTGGCACCACTGTCGGGGATGAAATTGAAAATTTTTCCCTGGGAAAGAATGACATGGTTGATTTCTAAGGTTTGAGATAAGTAGACACTTAGGCACATGTTGGCTGTATTCATGCTCTGGCAACTCCACACATCAAAAATTAGTTTTAAGGTGATTCCACTAGTAGAAGAATCCATAAATGTAAATATTCAATGGTGACTCCATTCTCAATGTAGAATCCATCTTCCAAAACATTATTGGTGAATCCACTCAAACTTCAAATGTAATTTACAGACTTCACTAGAAGATGAGATCCCTTGACAGGGGAGTGGGAAGGTATCATGGAGGAAAATAGGTACTCAAAATGGGATCTTTTCCAAAGCATTTTACTATTTGTTATAAGTTACTTATTTTCCTTCCTTGAGCATGCCAAACCATTTTTTATTTACCTGTTGCATTTGGATGACAATCATGAAAAACTTTCAATCATTTATACTCCTCTTAAAGTTGCACATGCATACCCCCATTGTATTGATGATTTTGATAAGAGTTTTACAGCTGGGCCATGTGATGACCATGACCAAGTCGATGAACCCCATGAAGCCAAGGCCGATGTCTCTTCCCCCGTTCCTAGTCCAATGTCCTCCAGAGCCCAACATAGATACATACCCCTAAAACTACCCCAAGTCCTTTACGGTTTCCCTCCAAATAACCATGAATATCTACCTGTGTTTGATGGAGAATCTAATGTCATCTCAGCTAAAATGAACATCCAAGGGTTTGAGCATTTTATAGATTTATTTGAGATTAACCATGACGAGTTTGTATGAGGGCCTTCTCTTAATCCTTGAAAGGGGACACCAAAGATTGGCTTAAAAAATTGCATCCAGAGACAATTAGCTCGTGGGAGGAGTTGAAGAATGTTTTTCTAAAGTTTTGGGGCGAGGAAAAATATTTGGATATACAACTTATCGAGTTCTATGCCTTGAAAAGGCAGGACAATGAAACTATCTCTATGTTCAGTAAAAGGTTTTCCAGTATCTATTATAAATTGTTTGAAGAAATCTGACCCACTGAAGCCGCTTCCATACTCCATTATGCAACTACTCTTCATCCATATCTGTCTTTCCTCCTGATGGAAAGGTGACGTAAATCCTTACAACAAATGTTCAATGATGCACAAGACATTCAACACAATATCCAAGCATGTGAACAGACTCTAGATGAGAAGTTAGATGCTAAAGAAAATAAAAGAGAATATGAACATAAAATGTTTGATTGGAACCTTGAGAATAGAGTTGACCATGTCATAGGCCCTCTTGAATTTCCCAATACCAATGATGTTGCAAAAAATTACGTCCCCCTTGTTGAAAGAGAAGGTGCTGATTTAGTTTTTGATCCATCCCATGATAAGCAAGGGGCTTATTATTTAATGTATTCATTTATAGATAATCCAGAGGATGAGTGTACAAATCATTTTTTCGAAGAACAGGTTGATGTTCCAAGTTTGTTCTTGTTAGATGACCTTGCATGTGTCAGTGATTTGCCTGTATATGACAAGTATGAAAATGATTATGATATTGAAGATGTTATTTTTCAGTAGTATAGTGAGATAAATCAACCTACATATCACAGTTATAAAGAGCAAAGTATTGGGTCAGCTAAAGAAAATTCTCTACCTTTGTGCTTTGCTACATTTAAATTGTTGAAAGAGAATTCTAAGATCATTGTGGAGGCAAATGAATTTGCGCTGATGCAAAATCACAATAAATCAATGGAACACATTAATAATATGTTGCAACATTCTTCTCTTGTGTTTTCCATCAATTCATAGGTGCAGTTATTAGTTGAAGATGAAAATGAAAATGGGCATGTTCAAAAATACGCCCACAATAAAGAGGCCGAAGAAAGTATCAAATCGGGTGAGAGAACCTTACCACTGTGTTTTTCTTCTTTCAAATTGTTGAAGAAAAATATTTGTAATGTCTCAAGGCAGAAATCCACCGGACATGATGGTGAATACAAAGAGAGAAGTAGGTTGGCCAGTAATGATAACCATATTGATGATCACATGAAAAGTTATTTTAGCTTAGATCTGCATCCTATGCTCAACTATCAGCCTGAAAAAGAAGAAGAAGATGCTCAAGAGATTGTTGTTCAAGGCCATTACCATTTGCTTGAAACAAATATGGATATTCAACAATGTTTCCAGCATGACGATGTGTTTCAAATTTGTCTTTCTTCCCTTGAGAATGACGTATTGGTTCAATTTCTAAACAACATAGACACAAATGAGGGTTTTGAAGATACATCCATAAGAAATCTAGACTATGAAATAGTTCATGATGTCAGATTTTCGCATTTGCAAGAATATTATGAGAAGGAACTTATTTCTATTAATTCATTTGAAAGTCAAAATGGCAGTCCTCAAACAAATTTCCAGAAGTTTAATGAAACCAAATCAGAATTGTTTGATGAATAAGAGGATAGCCTTGATACACATAATATGGCCATCATATTTGAAGATGTTCAATAATGTATGAGTGTTTTTCTTGAGATGCATGGAGAAATAGACAAACCCATTTCTGCCATTTCATTTGAAAATGTTCTCAAAACAAAAGAAATAGAGAAAGAACAATAAACACTTACGAAAGAGTCTCGTATTTTTGTTTTTTTTATCCAAGAAGAAACGGTTTTTCATGGTTTTCAAGATTCCGTGGCCATCCTATTACAATCATCAGTGAAGAAGGAGTTTGTTTCATTCATAAACCCATATTTTGGATTCAAATGTTGTTTTCAACTACCATATTTTACATTTGTCTGCCTTCTTAAGAAAGATGTGAGAGGAGAAAAATCAAGAAGCCAATTGCTTGATTGGTTGCATTGGAATTTTAACATCACTTGATTGAGTATTCATTTCAACATTTTAGGGTAGGTAGGAATGTACGAATAAGCTTGTTGGACAAGCATTTTTCAGTTTATATTTCCAGTATTGTGTACAGTCAGTTTTAGCAGTATATTTAGTGTTCAGTATTCAATTGAGGGTAGCATGCAGAGTTTGGACTTCAACAAACACTGGTGATATGGTAGGAGCAGGGTCACACACATGTTTTGGGATCAACCCAATGGATCAGGCAATGGGTCTACGAGTTCTTTGCTACCTCACAGGGAGGATAGCATCCCTAGTTGGAGCCTATGTTATCACCATAACAATTTTCAGACATGATCCAAGTCTTGGAAATTTAGCAAGAGCTACATCGTCATGGAAGCGTGATAGTTTGGAGAATTGATAATTTAGAGGACCATGACATATTTGGCGGTGAATGGACGAATATAGAGGAGGCACAAAAGCTATAACTCAATAGACCGTCGATTGTAAAATGACCCAGATCAACGGCTGGGGCCCATATCAGGTAGTAAACTTGCACATGACTTAACCATGTAAAAGCGGACTAGGGAAAACTATTGTGGTTTTGTTGGGCCCCAACAACACCCCCTAAATTTTTACAAAATTTAAAGGGCCCCCATTACAATCTTGATAATTATAATGAGCTACAGAATCAACATTTTCAAATAGTTCCATACCTTGGCTCGCTTTCAGAAAAACTTAAGACATTCACTATAGTATGAGACATTCATTACAAGAAAATATGTCAAAATTTAGAAACGAGCATAAAAATCCCAGTTGAAACAAAAACGTTAATTTTTATCAACTGTTTACTTTCGTTTAAATTATGATTATGTGTTATTTATTTTTCTCATTAGCAAGTTTGACTATTTTGAATAACGGGTTCAATACTTCATCAAATAATATCTTGGTTGGTTTCTCATTTTCATGAAATCATTTGGTGATATTAATTAATTAAATTCTTTTTTCATTTTGCATTTGATTTCAAAATAATAATAATAAAAAAATTATCTATCATTTGTTTGATTTTGTAAAAAACCAAAATTAATATCTTTCTCTTCTCCATTAACTTGAAGCTTCTAGAATTTTAAGATCATATTTTAAAGCAAATTATAAACAATGTTTGTTTATAAGTTATAGTTAGTTTAAATTCATTTTATATTTTTCTAGATTTTGTTTTATTCACAATTTTTAGGTTATTAATTTAGGTTTCTTTTTGTTTCACAGGTTTCTATTATCAAATATTTGATATGGATCTAATCATGGCTTGATTTTATTATCCAAATATGTTTAGGATGATTGATCCAAAAATAAGATTGCTACAAATAATTTTATGAGCAACAACAGATAAAATTTGGAAAGGCGTCAAGATCAGATAGACGATTTTGCAGGATTGATTGCAGCCAAACTGTGAGGAATTTGAAGAAACGGTTGAAAAACCAGAACCGAAATGGACCCATTTACCTTCCACCCAGAGATTTTCCAAAAAAATGCACAATTTGAGAGATATTGATGTCTTTTTATGAAGAAAATTTCAGGTGGCGAAAATTAATAGTGATGCCTAGATTGTTCATTCATTGTATAAATATATGAGAAAGTTCAGAGCCAGAGAGATCCAAGAAATTGAGAGGAGAATTTTAATCCTTTCTCTTTTGTATATTATTTCTTTTGTAAACTTTTCTTCTTTTCAAATGGAGTAATGGATGGTTGGAATCTTTGGGAGAATGGATGAGTATTTTCAAAGAAGAATATGGAATTCCAGGTTGCTTAATGACTTTTGTCCTGTGAGTAAAATGGTTTTATTTTTATTATAATATATTCATATTCTTTGAATAATTGATTATGCATTGATTTAAATTATTTTTAGTCTTTTTTATCAATACATAATTAATTTCTATCATTTATGTATTAATTATTTTTTTCCATCTTTAAGAGTCTATTATCCCAAAAAAATTCTTCCAGGACTACAATATGGGCATGTGATTTTGAGAAAGAATATGAGAAAGCAGTTCATCTTTGGCTTTAGACCCGTGTGATGCTTATTCCATTTCGTTCTTTCATTACTGTTATATTATGAGAATATTATTATGGTTGATTTTAGCTTTAGCTTGTCATCATATGGTGTTTTCACACTGTTAAATGTTATATGCTCTCCATAATTTCTTATTCCATTTTTTATGTGTGATAAATCGATCATTTGATTATTGTGGAATTTATTTCTAATGTTAAATGATGAATAATATCAATACTCAGAATTGAGTTTTCTTTCGTTCTTAAATATTGATTATCTTAAGATCACACGATTTTTAATTAGTTGTCTTCTTGTTGTT
>ML804720.1:735672-758022 GCA_009831015.1 Picea engelmannii
AGCACTTGCGGCTACTAATGCTCCAAAGAGCAGTGGAAAAGACAAGAAAAAAGGAACGGGTAAATTTCCTGAATCGAAGAAGGAGAGATCCACACAATCTTCAGATAACTCTTTTGAGCCTAAGGGTAAGAAGAAGAAGGAAAAAAAAATTTGAAGCTACTGTTCCAAATGTTTTTATCCTGAATAAAATTGCACGAGGAAGACTATCGATGAGATGGATAAGCAATTGCAGCAACACAATCTCACGGTGCCTGAAAATGCAAAGAAGAAAGATGATAATAGAACGAGAGGGAGAGAACGAGATGGTCATGCTTTAATGGATGTCACATCCACTCCATCATCTTGGATCCTTGATTCAAGTGCATCGAACCATATGGCTACATCAAAAGATGAATTTTCCTCCATCGAAGAAATCACTAGATCCCCAATTTACTTGGGAGACACCACACCCACAAAGGTGTGAGGAGAAGGAATTGTTGATCTTGAAGGGGGATTCTTCAAAAATGTGCTTCATGTTCCCTCACTATCCGCAAATATTTTCTTGATATATCAGATCACTCATTTCAGCTTCTGGAAGGAAGGTGGAGTTCACTCCGGACTCTGCAGTGATTACCGACATTTCCACAGGCTCACAACTTGCACATGGAATTGCAGATCACGGTTCTCATTTGTATTTCTTATCCCACTTTGTTCCTAAATATATTAGCATTGTATTTATGTCACAATATAATGATATCATCAGGTTATGGAATGAAATATTTGGCCATCTAAACTATAAGTACTTGCATCAACTCAACAAGGAAAACATGGTAGAAGGATTGCCAACTATTAAATTCACAAGCGGTGTATGTCAAGGATGCATTCTTGGCAAGCATCCAGAGAAAAAGTTTGACAAAGGGAAGGAACATAGAGCTTATTCACCTCTTGGGCTGATTCACAGTGACATCATGGGCCCATTCCCATTGCCTTCAATCAGTAAGGCTCGATATGTACTCACCTTCAAAGATGATTTTTCTTGCTTTACTTGGGTATTTGTTTTGAAATTAAAATCGAAAGTATTTGAATGCATTATAGAATTTAAAGCACTTGCTAAGAATGAGTCTGGGTGTAAGATTAAGATACTCCATACTAATAATGGGGGGCAGCATGTCAACAAATATGTGCAGAAACTTTGTATTGATGTAGATATACAACTACAACACACAGTGCCATATACACCACAACAGAACGATGTTGCGGAGAGGAAAAACTGGTCCTTAAAAGAGATGGCCAATTGTATGCTACAGTCAAAATCATTAGCTCCCAAGCTATGGGATGAAGCTATTAATTGTGCATAATACATTCATAACTGATTTCCTCACAAATCACTGAAAGGCACCACTCCTTTTGAATGTTGGACTGGTAAGAAAACGAAAGTGTCGCACTTTCGTATTTTTAGTTCACGAGCATGGGCTCACATTCCAACAGATAAGAGGAAGGATTTGGAACCTCAAAGTGTTGAATGCATATTTGTTGGATATCATGAAGGTGTCAAAGGATATATATTTCTAGACTCTCACACTGAAAATTTCATTCTAGCTCGAAGTGTGAAGTTTGAAGAAGAATCATTGCATGATTTTTCAGAAGACCCTGCCGAGGAACTGCTTGTTGTCACTGATGAGGAGGAGACAGAAACTTCTTCGAGCACTTAAGAGAAGCCATCATAATTTTTTTTTGGGTCTAATATAGAGGATGAGGAGTAGGTCATGGATTCTCCAACTCAGTTGCCAACTTGGGCAAAGAAAACCCTGCAAGATGCGGGTGAACTAGTCGGTGATCCTGCAGATACAAGAAGGACTAGATCACCATTTTTTGGGGCTCCTCAAGCCCTGGATACCAAAAAACCTTTGCTTCCCATACATTTCCATATGTCACTTGGTTCAGATCCAATGTCACACTTTGAGGCTTCTAGAAACCCACTCTGGGAGACTTCCATGGATGAAGAGTACTCTACTCTTATGGACAACAACACACGGGACTTGGTTCCACTTCAGAAAGAAAGAAAGCTTGTTCGATGCCAATGGATATATCGAAAAAATATTGCTGCAAATGGTGAGATCAGAAATTAAAAAGATTGAATTGTTGCAAAAGGATACTCACAGGTACATGGCATAGACTACACAGAGACATTTGCACCTGTTACAAAAATGGACTCCATTCAACTAGTTTTGGCCATTGCCGCTTCTCGCAGATGGGAAGTTCACCACATGGATGTGAAGAGTGAATTTATTCATGGAGATATCAAGGAGGAGATCTATATGGAGCAGCCATAGGGATACATTCAAAACTCTTCCCTCGTTTGGAGATTAAAGAAATCTTTGTATGGCCTAAAACAGGATCCTAGAGTCTGGTATGCAAAGATGGATTCTTTCCTGCTTTCCATTGGATTCATTCGATGCAAATCTGATCCAAATGTTTATTTGATACAATATGATGATTCCCTCTTTCTGATAGTACTTTATGTAGATGACTTACTGATGACAAGGAACCTTACTTCAACTATTGATTCGACAAAATCAACATTGCACGATCAATTTTCCATGACAAATTTGGGACCGTTACACTACTCTCTTGGTCTTGAAGTTTCTCAGTCTACTTTAGGGATCAATATGGTACAATATAAGTATGCATCAGATCTACTTGTCCACTTTCAGATGAAAAAATTCAATCCAACAACATCTCCCTTTCTTTCAGGGGTCAGATTTGAGGATGCGGGACTACACCTTTGGTGGACAATACACTGTATCGGCAGTTGGTTTGGAGTTTGTTGTATCTTACTCACACCCAACTTGAAATCTCTTTTGTAGTAGGAGTTTGTTCCAAATATATGCAGGAGCCTCATGAGCTTCACTGGAAAGCTACAAAAAGAATCCTTAGATATGTGAAAGGTACTCCTAGTTTTGGTATCTTTTATGTTGCAGATTGCCCACTTTCACTACACAAATTCTGATTGGGCTGGCGATGGTACATACCACAAGTCTACCTCTGGTTACATTTTCATCTTTGGTTCAGGGCCATTTTGTTGGTCTAGTAAGAAGAAATCCATGATTTCTTTAACTACAACAGAGCTAGAGTATAGAAGTGCAGTGAATGCAGCTACATAGGTTGTTTGGTTGCGGGGGCTTCTCTCCGAGTTTGGTATTCAGTATCCACTTCTGACTGTCATATTTTGTGAAAATCAGGGGTCCATTCAGATATCGATTGATCCAGTTCATAGGAAGAGGACCAAGCACATCGATATTCATATGCATTACATCCATGAGCTGATCTGTGACAAAGTCATTTCACTGCAATACTACCCCACAGAGTAGCAGGTTGTAGACATCTTCACCAAGTCCTTCACTGAAAATAAATTTTCAGAACTGAGAGATATGCTTGGAGTGGTGGAGACAACTAAGTAGGTCACTTTTGGCCACTCAACATTTTTTTTCCTCTTTTTTTTTGGGGGGGGGTTTCCCACAAGTTTTTCCCTCTTTCCTCTTTTCATGAGGAGTTCTTTTATGTAATGAGTACCTAAAATGGCCAAGTTGCCGTGACTCAATTTTTTTGTCATTACAATTAGGCTTAAGGGGGGGTGTTGGAGCATAACCATAACTTACATTAGTTTATACCTATATTAGAATCCTAGATATTGGTTAATACATTCATTTACACTTTATTTCACCTAATTTGGCCACATAGAGAATAAGGGCGCCTCATCTGTAGATTTTAGGGAAAACTACTAATTTTAGATCAAGACTCAACTCCTGGTTCTTGATTTTCTTGATTTATTCTAACTCCCCCATGTAAAAAATCATCTATTATTGAGGAATGCACACTTCCTCTTTGAGTGAGAGATTTATTCCTTAATTAATGATTTTTGTCATTACTATTATTAGTAACTACTATTTCGGGTCAGTTAAGTGAGTTGGAACTGTTTCTCTTGTCAGTTAAGTGAGATAATGCGCATCACTTGACTCTTGTGGACATTAATGAGTGTGTGACATGTATATTTAGTGGTCTAGGTTGAACTATGTGGTCTCCCTTAGCTTATGACACCTATTTTAGCTATTTCTAGCTTTTTTTTACTAGAATTTCTATGTTGGAAATTCTATATATTCACCTCCTCTCTTATTTTTGAGGATGGTTGCTCATGTATATTCATTTTTGATTAATATAATTCTCTGATTTATGGAGAAAAACTTTCTCTCATCTCTTGAATATCAACAAATTGCATGCGTTCAATTTAACTAGAATTCTAGATCTATCGGGGTTTCTGCAGGAATTCTACACACATAACTCCTCATGGTTTGAGATTTATGGCCTTACGAAGTTGGAGGACCCACACATGTCGTCTAGAAGCCCCAAAAGGTCAAAGTAGTCAAAGTGGTTTAAGGGATTTTAAAAGGTAAATAATAAAGTGAAGTGATGAGTGTACTATA
This sequence comes from Picea engelmannii, assembly GCA_009831015.1. Lineage (NCBI taxonomy): Eukaryota > Viridiplantae > Streptophyta > Pinopsida > Pinales > Pinaceae > Picea > Picea engelmannii. The sequence continues at coordinate 740,133 of ML804720.1, forward strand.
ATTCAAAGTGAATACAAAATAAATTAGTTAAATAATAAATTTAATGGAGAAATTAGAAGTGGGTTAACCCTAAAAGAAGGAAAGTGGGGCCAAGTGACCTAGAAGATGTTTTTAAGGAAGCTACTTAGAGAGTATAAATAAGAGGCAAGGCTCTCTCATTTTAAACACCCTTGAGAATATTGAATATATATATGTTTCTGAGGTAACCAGGGATATATAAGCTGAAATTATGAGGAAAGGTGAAGAAAAGAAGGCCGAAATGCAAGGAAGGATAAATTCTTTTGATGGTTCTTTCTAAGGTATGTTATTTACAGGTCATCTCACCATTTTCTCTATAATTTTTTTTCTATAATGATTCAGACCGTGAAATTTCTATTACATTGAGAAAACATACCCAAGTATCTGTGGTAAAAAATTCAGCTTGTGGTTCGTTGCATTTTGGGAGTTACACTCCGTGGAAAATTGGGTTTGTGGCTAGTCCTGAAACTAGTCAAAAATAGATGTTTCGGGTACAAAATTCATAACTTATTCAGAACAGATAAAAATTCAGTGAGACCAATTTTTTTTGTTAGGGAACAGGCTGTAGTATGTTGTGTAACAGTTTCATATCAATTCAATGAATATTTTGTGTGGGCCATGCTCTACAAGGTCGCTCTCTAGAATAAGACAAAATTCAGCAAGGTATGCCATTTTTTCTATAACGCCTTTTCTAAGAGGTTCCAAATAGTTACACTATGAGGAATTGTAGAAAAAACACTGAAGAACATTGTGTATCATTTTCATATCTTTATTCATTACAGGTACAAAGTTATGATTATTTCAAGTTGGGGTTGTTGATAAATCCAAAACTAGTCATGGTTGAGACAAGAAGTTGATGAGTTGGCACAAACATTAGGTGTATAGTTGATGATGTTGGTACATATTTATAAGTCATTTTTGATGAGTATTTGACACATGATTGGTATATACTTGGTACATGGTTGGATGCACTTGTTTATGGTACAAGTTGATTACAGGTTGTTTGGCACAGGTTGGTGCATGGTTGATGCACTTGTTTATGTTGACAGATTGATATTTGTTGAGGATTGTTTCTTCATCTCAATTGGTGCTGAGAATGTAAGATGAGTCTTGAATATAGAGCTGTTTCTCTTGTAGAGTTGTACTCTATTCATTTGTTGCTGAAAAACCCCCGGATTGAAGTCCATAATAATAAAAAAAATTGTACATACATCTTGTGTTCTTTGTGTTCCTTGTGGAGATGATTTGTTGATGATATGTTGCTGATATTTATTCACATCTAAATTATTATAAATGACAACAATGAGTAATGAGAAAATTTTGAATGTTAACTAAGGAATTTTTGTGTAAGAGGGAAGTTTTGGGAAAAAGACCCCCACACTCATTCACCCCCCCTTCTAAGTGTGGTAGGTGTGTCCAACAAACTTAATGAATGCACACTGGAGGAGAAAAAATGCACCATAGTGGTGGTCTAGAGTGATATGGACACACACCAATAGTTACGGGAGTGAACTTCCAACTATTCTAGTCTCTCAGGCAGTTACGGGAGTGAACTACCACCTAGTTGAGTTAACTAGTCAACTAGTTTTCAGTTAACTGACTGACTAGAGAGTAGTGAGGAGTTAAGTCATGGAATCAAGGGTAATGCGCCAGTATGGTGATGATCCCAAGGCAAGTGCGCATTAGCTGATGATGATGCCAATTTTTCATGGTGAAAAAACCAATGCAACATCTAAACTCAACTCAACTCAACTAGTCAAACTGAAGTGTCAACTGAAAGAGAATATTCTTCATGTGGAATATTCTCTCCTAAAATATAGGAGACTGGATAACTAATAATTATGACTAATAAACAAGGAAAAACCTTAGGAAAAAGGATTCCTAGGTGTGTGTGAAGTAACTTCAACACCCCCCCCTGAACATCACTATGGTGAAAATAAAGAATGGGTCCCGACAACGAGGCCATGTTAGGTACCCAAATACAAAAGACACACTGAAATAAAGTGAGGAAAGAGGGAAAAACTCATGGGAAAACCCCCCCTCAAGGTACAATGTATGTAAAAAGAAGAAATACAGTTGCTAGATAATTGTGTCCTTCACTCCAAGACAAATTCGTAGAGAATGGAATTTTTGCTCAGTGAAGGTCTTGGTGAAGATGTCTACCATCTGTTTTGCTGAAGGACAAATATGTAAGTCGATTATCCCCTCCTATACTAAGTCCTGGATGTATTGCATGTGGATCTCGATGTGATTCATCCACTGAATCTAAACTAGATCTCTGCAGAACTTCATAGTGCTCTGGTTGTCACACCATATGACAACCGGTTGATGAAATTGAATGCTTAACTCAGTGAGAAAATGTTGTAGCCACATAGCCTGAATGGTTATTTTAACTACTCCTCTGTACTCTGCCTCAACTGAATATAGAGAAATGACAACTTGCTTCTTTCTCGACCAACAAATAGTCCTGGAACCAAGACTGAGTGAGTAACCATATGTGGACTTGTGATCAATGCTATCACCAGCCCAGTCAAAATTAGTAAACCCAATGAGATCTAATGTAGAGTCTACCCTATACGTATCGAAGGATATGCTTTGCATATTTCCAATGTAGCTCATGTGGATCCTGCATGAACCTGTAAACTGTGCCAACTGCATATGAGAGGTCTGGTTTGGAGTGTGTGAGATACAACAAGCTCCTCACTAGCTGTCTGTACAGTGTGATGTAAACAAGTGGAGTCTCCCTGCAATCCTCAAGTTTGAATCCTAATAGGAAAGGATTCAGAGCAGACTTACAGTCTCTCATGTGAAATCTCTCATGGAGATCTCGTGTATACTTGGCCTGAGACAATTTGATTCCTGGTGCATCCTGACTGATATCGACTCCAAGGAAGAAGTGTAGTGGACCCATGTTTGTCATAAAATATATGTCGTGTAAAATAGTCTTGACTGCAACATTCGCCGAAGTCGAGAAACCGGTGATCAACAAATCATCAACGTACATAACTAAAAGTAGAAGTGAATCAACCCTCTTGAACATGTAGACATTTGGGTCTGATTTACAACGTACAAAGTTCCATGACAACAAGTAGGAGTCCATATTGGCATACCATGCCCTCAGATCCTTCTTAAGGCAATAAAGGGACTTCTTCAGTCAAAAAACCAAATATGAGTCCTTCATAAATCCCTAGGGATGCTCCATGTAGATATCCTCAGAGATATCATAGTGAAGAAATGCATTCTTTACGTACATACGATGGAATTCCCATCCTTTGGCTGCCGCAATGGAAAGTTCCAATCATATGGAATCCATATTCGCTACTGGAGTGAAGTTCTCATCATAGTCAATGCCATGAACCTACTAAAATCCTTTGGAAACAAGCCTGGATTTGTATCTGCTGATTTTTCCATCTGCTGCGCTATTGGTCCTGTAGACCCATCTGCATCTGAAAAGTTTCCTCCCAGAAGGAAGGGGAATCGGATCCCAAGTCTGGTTCTCTAGGAGGGAGTTGTACTCCTCATGCATGGCAGATTCCCAAAAGGAATTTCCAACAACCTCGCCATAAGACTATGGATCTAAAGACTGAACCAAGAAAAGATGCTTGGAGGGCAATGGTTTAGTGGCAGTGAGTGCAACATGATGCTCCTCGAAATCAGATCAAGTCCTCCTGGTATCGACTGGATCACCAACGAGATCCCTTGCATACTGAAGAGTAGTATGTGCCCACTTGGGCCTCTTCTCTGGCTCTGCAACTGCATATGGATGCTCCGACTCTGCATCTAACTGTACTAACTCTGATTCTAAATCATATGAGTCATTTGAATAAAAAATCTCATATGAATATGAGTCGGCATGTGCATGATCATCATCTCGGATAGGTGGAAGAATGAAGGTGTCTGCATGCGGCTGCTGAGGTGAATGCGAGACACTTTCCTTGAATTGGACACTTTGTTCAATGATGAGTCGGTCCGAGGAAAGATAAATAAGCCTATATCTCTTCACACCATCAGGGTAGCTGTTGGTCCCCGGTTTTGACTATGCTCTTTGCCTATATTATATACCACAAACCTCCATTTATATGCCAGTACCACCCTTTTGACCTCATTTTGACATAATTAACATCTCCCTACCATTCAAAGGGGTCATCTAAGGTATCTTTGCACTTCAATCTATTTTTATGCACTTTAATGCTTTAAATTGGTATTAGAACTAATATCGTTTGGGTTATGTACCACCTCTATTTTTGGAACAGGATGCCGGTACCAGGTACCAACTCGCACCCGTGGAGGTACCAATGGAGCCGTTCGAGATCTGTGCATTATGGTGTGCGTTATGGTTCGAATGAGAGATAGAAAGATTCACAGGCCAGCTGGAGTCATCGCCACAGAGTGCTCGAAGACACAATGATAAACCTGGATCGATTATTCTTCATCATTCACACTTCGTGACACTACGTGTCACGAAGATGTGAAATACATTTTTAACTTGACTCCACGACTATTCTCAGATCAGGGATCCGTTTGTTTTATGCATCTTTGTTTTCAACTGTTATGAACAATAAGACCTCTATAAAAACCCGGGATCACTCCTGGGAACGGGTTACTGTTGCCGTTGCTATTGCTATTGTTATTGTTGCTGGATTATGTGATACCGTGAACCTATGTTTTGAATACAGATTGTTGTTACATTATATTATTCAACTGATATGTGATTTGAGTATTTCTTTCCTGAGTTGATGAAGCACGGAGTTTATACAGTGATTGAATAGGATGTTATAGTCAGATTTGGTCGTTACTAACAGTGTTTGTGCCGTTTGGTTGGGCCCGCCAAACCGGTGCAAGTCGCTGCCTTATTTTACAATAGATTTAGTTTGATGCTATTATAGACTTAGTTCATTTTAATGCTTTAGAACTTGCATATGAGGTAGCTTAACTCTCATAGATCTAGTTGTTTTAGCATATTGGCATTTGTTTATCTGAATGGTAGATATGCAGCTCATAGCGTGACATCGGTTTGGATGTTTTAGAATCGTGTTTATTTATTCCTCACTTGAATCATTCCAGCGTACTGTTATCTTTGACGTTGCTGAGTGTTAAACGCAGAACTGATGCCTGTAGGGTTTAGAATATGCATGTGGTTATTTAGTTTTCATTTTCAATTCGAACATAACTCAGAATTAGCATGCATTTTGCTTTGTTAGACATTAGTTACCTGGCCTGGTTAGAATAGTTATATTACAGTTAGAACAAAAGGAGCTCCTGGTACCAATAGTTAGGAAAGTACTCTGTTTTCTTGTAGCTAGCTTTAGATTCATTTTGATGACCAGATTGAATGCATTTTCGAAAATACTCTTTGTGTCATAGCTAGAATAGAAGTGATGATGGTAGATGATTGGGCATAGAGGTAAAATAATCTTGTGGAACCACACTTTTGAATAGAAATAGGAGTACCAACATTTGAGCACAAGACTATTTTTTTGTTGATGATTTAAATAGGAAATGCTTAGTTTCAAGATAGTTATTAAAATTCAAGTTCTCAAAATAGGTGTGTGTTTTCTTCTTAGGATAACATTTAGATAGAGACTAGACGCTTGCCTGCACATACTGTGTATCATCTTGAAGTTTACCAACCCTGGTTTGACAATTTAGTGTTTCAGGTCACTTAAAAGCTTCAATTTAGCAGCCTGACAGTAGCCAACAACAATGCACTCAGTGCTCTGTAGATTAAGTGCCTTCCTCTTTTCATAGGGAATCCGGGCCCATGCACATGAACCAAAAATGAGAAAGTGTGTCACTTTCAGTTTGAGTCCACTCCAAGCCTCATAGGGGGTCTTATCCATGATATATCTATGGGGAGATCTATTTTGGATGTATGTTGCAAAATTAAGTTCTTTGACCCATAGTTTATGTGGTAGAGAATTTGCATGCATTATGCAAGATGCCATCTCCTTTAGAGATCTGTTTTTCCGCTCAACAACTTCATTTTTTTGCAGAGTATAGGGAACTCTATACTTCAACTCAATCCCTGCTTGATGGAAAATATTATGGATCTCATGATTTGCATACTATCTCCCGTTATCAGTTCGAAGGACTTTTATCTTCTTTTCGGACTGTGTCTCAACCAAGGCTTTGAAATATTTGAGGTGTTGAAAGACCTGAGATTTTTTCCTAAGAAAGTAGATCCATGTAAAACGTGAGAAATCATCAAAAAAAATGAGAACAAACCTCTCTTTTCTAATGGATGGATGTAGAAAGGGACCCATAAGGTCACTGTGGATCAGATCTAAAGGTGCATAAGCTCTTTGAGACTTTCCTTTGTCGAATTTCTCTTGAGCGTGTTTTCCGAGAACACATCCCTCACACACTCCCTTGGAGAAATGGATGTCTTGTAGAACATCAACCAATATTTTCTTGCTAAGTTGTTGCATGTATCTGAAATTCAAATGTCCAAACCTTTCATGCCATATCCTACTACTTTTCTCAGCATGAGTAAGCAGTAAAGCAGAATCAGGTTCAATGAATTCAGAAAATTTATAGAATCTAGACTGATGATTTACCTCACTAGTTGCAACCCTGGAGTTGGTTTTCATGTTGTATATGTCCATGGAATTTGGTGTGAATATGAATTTATTTCTAGTGTCAGAATTCTTCATCTGATACATGGAGATAAGGTTGACGAAAAGTTTGGGAACGTGCAACACATTCTCGAAGCTTCCATTGGTGAGTTCAATCCTTCCTTTGCCGGTGACTTCGACAGAAGAGTTGTCCCCCATCAGAATAGGAGGACCTTTGCATGAATCCAATGAAGAATATGATTCTTCTGAGGAAACCATGTGATGTGATACTCCTAAATCTATGATCCAAGCATCAGGAAAGGAGTTGATTGCAATCAAGGCATGGATAGAATTGCCTTTCTTGGAATTCAGATCTTCTGGATTCTTCTTCTTTGCACCCTCGGGGATGCGATCTCCAAGGTTGTTTTTCTGAAGTATTTGAGACATGAGATCTATTTTTTTTTTCATGCATGCGGATTCTGGATGGAATCCTTTGTGAAAATACGATAATTTCTCCCCTTTTCCCCTTTGGATCCGGAGGCATCAGTGAAGGGTTTTGTGTACGCTTCATTCTTTGGATGTGCATGAGATTTTCATTTATATTTATCTTTATATTTATGATATTTGTGGCTTCCATCATGCACAGTGAGTGCATGCGCCCTTGGGCCTTTCATTGTGCCCATGTTGATGAGAATTGTTTGCTCTTATGTCATGGATTCGATAAAGTCCTCACGAGAAGGCATCTTCTAGGTGGCTCCGAAGGTGAATTTGACAGAATGGAATGTGGATATGAATACAGAGAATTCAGGACCAAGCTTGGAGAGAATGGTGAGAACGATTTGTATCTCCTCCTTCAATTTATCAACCCCGCAAGATTTGAGTTGCGACAGTAAATCCTTGAATTTTGTAAAGAAATCTTGGATATTGTTGAATATTTTTGGATCCAATGTTGTTACACATGATTTTGGTCACTTTCGTGATGTCTCAACAGTGATGTATTCAGGCTCCCAACAAGGAATTTTTTCCTGAGAAAAGTGGCTCCTGTCTTCTTCCAAAAAACACATATTTAATATGAGTTCGCAGGCTACCTATGTTACAGGGTGCGAGAATCCCTCATTCTTGCAGGCCACCCACACTTAGGGTGCGAACTATTCGCAGTCTACTCCATAGATAGGGTGCGAACCTGTTTTTAAGCTTGGAAAGAAGAAGAAATCACGAAGGTTCTAGAAGGGGATCTTCTAGAAAATTAGTTGGCATTCGCATGGTTGGCATCCTACAGACTTCTCAGATTTGGTGGGATCATCCTCATCCATGTAACCATCCCTCATTCTCCTATATATTGAAAGGTTTCTCATGGAAAAGGTTAAGCAATATTGAATGGATAATTGGTGAAAGAATTGTGTGAAGAACCTTGCTTGGACAAAAGTTTGAAGACTCTATTTGTTCCATCAAGAGGTATTGGATCTTCTTCATGCAAGTATAGAGCAAGTGTGTGTGTTGGAACTAAGGGTCATTGAAAGGAAGCTTGCAACATCAAGGCGATCAAGTTGTATCTTCTACTTCCATTTAATATGATACAGCGACATGTCCCTTTCCCATAAAGTCACTCTTACTTTATTGCATAAATCCTTGATCATATGCATAGGTTGACATTAAATATAATTTACTGTCTTCACTTTGGTTGGTTTGTGTTGTCTTGGACCTGATTTCATGAGAGCACTGGAGTGAAGTGGGAACAAAAAATACCTAAGGAACCAATACTAAGGTATGTCACTCATTTCTTCTTATTAGTAGATTCAATGATCACAACTTAGGGAAAGAGTTGTGTCCTGTCCTGATTTTTTCTAGATCCAGGTGGATCTAGGGAGATCTGTTAGTGTCCGCACCTACCAATTTGTTTGATAACAAAATTGGCAACTCCGTTGGGGATGCAACCCATTCTTGGTGTTTTTTCCTTGGCCATTTTCTCTTAACTTACCATTTTTCTTTCCCATAAATCTCTAAGTCTTGAGGAGACCCTTATAGAATCCATGGATCCAGAATTTCCTTCAAAAATATTGTCTTTTTTCTAAAATTTGCTTGATTTTAGGCCTTCTCGCACTGTACCCTTCTATAGCCTGCGAGAACCACTAAAGTTCGCATCCTTCTATTCAGTTCGGTGCGAACTTCTCGCACTCTGCCTGTGTTTAGCCTGTGAGAATCCTTGATTCTCGCACTGTACCCCACTGCCAGCCTACGAAGCCACTTGCAATTTTTTTGGATTAAGTCTTTTGTGTCCTCAGATGCCCAAGTTTGTTTGTGTGTCTAGGAAGAACTTCTTTGGCCACTGATTGAATGATTCTTGGATTCAAATATCGTGAATGATTAAGTCTTTCTTGATCATGTTTTCTCAATGTTTACCTCTTGGCCTTTTCGCAACAAGGGTATAATATCTGGTTCTGAAATCCGAGTGCTTGTTTGATTGGGAGCCTATTATCGGTTTAAAAAATTGAGATCTTTTGTTCTTTTCAATTGCTTATTACTTGGAAAATTGTTATCCGTATGCATTTGAAGAGACTGGTCTTGTCAGTTTGTTATTTTTGTCTTCATTGAAAGATTAGTTTGGGTATTTGTTGGGTATTTCTTTTTCATTTATTGCTTGATTTTTCTTAGTCCCACCACTGTGTTTGGTTTCTAATGAAAATTAAAGACATTTTCTCCTTTTTAAGCAACTTTTTATTCGAAAATATTGGCATTCAAGTATTGAGAGAGAACGAATAGAGAATTTGGATTGTTCATGATTGTTTGATATTGCATTTACGAGAAGATCATACATCATAGTTCATGTTGTTCCAGAAAACTCCTCTTTCCCTCCTATAAATAGGATTCATCGAACAAAAAATTTGTATCATTCACTCCTATTTATGCATTGTTGGGTCAGAGTCTCATACAACATCGGTTTCATTTCCGTCTCCTTTTGAGTAACAACAACCTTTAATAATATTGCGCAATTTTAAAATTTAACTAGTAACTTTTTCTAGGGCTCGTTTACACCAACATTAGCTAGGCTAGAGCTTTGGAATAGGCAGTGAGACACACTCTCCAAAGAACAAAACACACAATAGCATCTTGTGATAAGGAGTGTCAAATTCCATTTGCAACATTTTATCCTGGGAAGCCTTTCTCACACAATGGTCAAACCCGAGGTTGCATTGAGATTGACAGAGTTACTCACCTTTCTTTGTTGATATCGGTGTAAAGATTGCACGTATTACGGGGATTACTTGAAGGCATACCCACAATGATGAGTGGAATCCTCTCAAGATGATTTAGATACCCTGCCCTTGCATGTGGATTGGACTGTTGACTATTCCCTTATGCATTATTGTTGTTGGTGGTAACCTTAGTAGCCTATCTTCTTAGGGTCTTACACAAGGTGACTGTGAAGGGGAAAGTCTTCACGGTACCTAGAATCGACGTTGACCAAACTCACTCATGCTCCTTGGAGGGTATACCCATGATTATGTGTGGGAGCTTGCACCAGGGTGTAAGTTTGTTAAGCAGGTCGTCAATGTAACTTTTCCACCCTAGCCCAACCCCTTCTTGTCTCATCATTGCGACATTAGATTTCATCACCAACTAGTGACTTCGGAATTGGAAGGTCTTGTTTTCTTGGTTTTCCTTCCTAGATTTTACTAGTGCATGATATTTTTTTACCCAAGTTGGCCATAGAATTTCTTTTGTAAGATTCCAACTCGATCACAATTGACCCTCCATGTTGTTCACGTAGAATGCAAGGCCTACCCCCAGAAGATTTGGAAGGTTCTCAATCCTTGCTTACCAACTCACTGGAGGGCTCTCCTCAACAGAGTGAAGTCCAAGATGTCACCACTCCATAAGTGGAAATAACTAACTCGTTAGAACGGTTCATAATTACCAACTCTCTAGAGGACTTCCGACTTCCCACCGACTCTGAGAGATGTATTGCTCGAGTGAATTCTTCTAGAGATCTAGTTGTTCAGTCTTCTGGATCACCAACCAGACCTTTCCTAGGACCTAAGGGTCAAGATCCTTTTTGGACCACTGGAATTTTTAGACAGGATATCTTTGACTCAGGAGGAGGTGTCGATATCACTGTCACACCTGAGCTGCCCGAAACATCTGATCCAGACGTAGTACCTTTTACTACTACATATTATTTTCCTAGTACACACACTCCACGAGTTGACCATATGTTGACTCTCCCTCTACAAATGGTCCATTAAACAATGGTCCCATATACTATGAGTCTTCACACTGGGATCACTGCAGCTAGCCAAGCCCCCATTGACACACCTCTTTCACCCAGAGTCACCCCAACACTTCCACCCAGATATCATGCGTTGAATGCTTCTATTCCCACTCCTACACAAATCACATCCGGAACTCCTAGTGGTTCCACTCCTTTTGGGCACCATCTTCTCGGTTTCATTTCGACACTTCCTCCACCCCCTTTTAGAGGACCTCTTCCATCCTATATCGAAGGCACTGAACCTAGTGGCACCACCCCATATTTCACACCTAATTACCAGATTCCTGTTGGTGGACAATTCCACCAAGGAGGCCAAACTCAACCCCCTTTTGCAGGACAAATCACAATTGGGTCGCAACCCCCAATTGGAGGGAAACCCCCATCGACCCCACCTTATGGACAAAACATACCTCCATCCTTGGCCCAGTATTGGAATTATCTTATACAACATAATCCTCAATCAACTGGGGGCAACAGCCTCAAGCTAACTCCATCATACCCCCTAGTACAGGACAACCATATCCAGGCATGTATAATCCTATTTGGGGCTCAAACGCTCAACCCCACGCCCCTTTCCAGGGGTACAACCCTATGAATTACTTGCCTCCACACCAACCACTGAATCTACACAGATCTTCACATTATATGTAGACTGCTTATGGTCCCACTGGTTTACCGAGGAACTTCCTCCCCAAAGTCACCAGTACCCGCATGTGAATAGACTGTTACCTTTCTTAGCCACTCTGGACCTCCCAGATCTGTTGAGGATCTTAAATGATCCAATCCGTCACTCTCCTCAATGGCCCGCCATACCGGCCAAACTACCATCCGACATCCCTAAATTCAATGGTAAACCAGGAGAGAACCCGAACAATCATGTAATGACTTTTAACATTTGGTGCTCATCCAAATCCTTGATGGATGACTCTATTCATTTACGCCTTTTTCAACAAACCCTCACAGGTTCCGTTGCGAAGTGGTATATCAAGTTACCACGAGGATTCTTCACCGAATTCAACACCCTTTCTATGGATTTCCTCACCCACTACCAGTTACCGATTCACTACGAAATGGGAACTGATATTTTGAGTTATTTCAAACAAACCAAAGCCACTCATATCTCTGATCACATTCATGAGTGGCGACGAAGATGACGTATCATCAAACTCGAACTTCTTGATTAGTTTCTAGTAGAATGGTTCACAAAATCAGTCATGACATCGCCATGGGTGGAGTTGTCACAAAAGAACAAGCCATCAGTCGTGCCCAATACCTCGACCTTGTTTACTCACAGACGGGTACTCTTTACGACTTACTACCTGATGCACCTAGTCCTTCTACTTCTACTACTTCAACCACTCCTGCTGCTTCTCATGCAATTGATGACTTGATTGACACCTTCCATGTCCAACCTCATTCCATCCAAACCTCTAGAAACAAACCCAAATCCATTTCTTCTAATGTTCAAAATGCTTCGTCTCCTACCCCTCCCACCGACAAGACTTCTGAGGTAAACTCTATCCAATCTACCCCCACTGGAAAAAATAAATCCAGAAAGGGAAAGGGTAAGAACAAGGAGGACAAAAATAATTCGCAAACTGAGAAAACCAAAACACCACCTGTTGACGATAGGGATAAGCGCAAACCCTGATACCCTTGTCTTATATGTGGTGAGTATCGCTACACTAAGGATTGTCCACGACGAGCCAAGGTTACTAAGTTCCTTCAAGGGACCACGAAACCACCCACCCCGGCTGTATTGTCACAACCCTTCCCTTCTCAACAACAGGCCCAATTGGTCATTCATGACCAACTTTCCCCCTACAATACATCCTATGTCTTAATGTGTACAGGTGATTCAAAGAATAATGACATCACACTTACCACTCGAGCCAAAGATTATTCTTCCTCCAAAGATAAGGTTGATGTGATACCTCTTTCATTGGTCCAACTGTCTCCCAGGACTCCGCCTACCAATGGTCCTCTTCATCTCGAATGACCGAGCCTAGATACAGTTCTTCGCCCTCCTCTAAAGGGTGTTGTTCAAAAATTGACTTTCAATCCCCATGCACGGGATTCCCAGAACTACAGTATTGTCGAAGATCTGGCCAAAGCACCATCCGTGATGTTAGCCCTTGAAGTCCTTCAAAGTTGTCCTATACAACAGAAGGAACTGTTGAAAGCTATTGGTGGAATCGAGCCTACGGATACGAATTTAATAATTTTTGACTTGGAAGATCACATTCCAAGGTTACCCCCTCAACTCGCCTTCCAAATACAAGTTATTGTCTCCAACAAAAACATTTGTAGAATGGTTATTGATGAGGGTGCCTCAACTTGTGTCATGTCTATTACCTGCTGGAAATCCATCATCTCTCCTCCTTTGAATGAATCCCACAACACACTCAAAGCCTTCAATGGCTCTGGTTTTAAGCCTTAGGGTGTCCTCCCTTCGTTTCCCATTACGTTAGAAGGAAAAATGGTACAAGTTGAAGTGGAGGTCTTTGATGCTCCTCTCGATTACAACCTTCTACTTGGCTGTAGCTGGATTGATTCCATGCATGTAGTTGTGTCGACTCTTTTCTGTGTCATATGTTTCCCACATCAAGGAAAGGTAGTTACTGTCGACCAATTAGCCTTCTTTCACTCTAATGCACATACCGAAAATGTATCGTTCATTGCAAAACCCCCCTAGGATACGAGAACATCAGTGTGGGTCTTCTTAAAGATTCCTCATTAATGGGTACTTTCCCCATCACACCATTCGATGTTCCACATTCGTTTGTCGCCTCGATCAACATGGTCTCCACCTCTATTGATGGAACCCCTACGTCTCACGACCCATGGATGGTACCCAACCCCGACGATCATCTTCATTATGGAAATGGAGTGCCTTTGGGTCCGGTTGAAACCACTTGTTAGCGATATTTCTTGTAAAGGGGGTGTCTTCCTAAAGGGATAGGCCCCTTTGGGTGAATAAGTGTAAAGAAGTGGGATAAAAACCCACTTACCCTAAGTTTGGGGTGAAAACGTGCGTTTCGCTAAGCAGCAGGAAAATCTGAGCAGCCAGAATCTGCACACCCAGATCTATGGTCAGAGTTGGATTCCAGAGCCCCCCTGCCATTCTACCTTTAAAGCGGAGGGGGGGGGGTCCAGAATTGAGTGTGCATCTCTCAACATTCCAGATTTGGGAGCCCGGATCTATGATCGAGGTTGGATTCTGGACCCCATTTGCTTATCTACCTTCAATAGGGGGGGGGTCTGGAATTGGCAGCTTAAAGCGGTTCCGCCTATCATCTCCTCACGTTTGCCTCCACCTTTCATATTCCACCACCTACATTCCACTCCATATCTCACCTCCACTCAGCGCCATAATGACCCACCTTATTCCCGTTTCAACATCTTGCCTTTTGACGCCTGTCCCTCTCTTTCCTGCATCTCTTTGTCACAAGCAATGCATCCTCCCTCGACCAATCATGACCTGTCACCTCCTCATTCATTGTTTCCCCTCATCCCTGCATGGTCACCGCTCATCCACCACTTCCAACCATGTGCCCCATTATTTGCACCAACCTCCATGCCTTATCATTAGGCCGTTCAGTTGATCTAAGTGGCAATGCGAGAGGGCTTCCACATCCTAAGAATGCAGAGTTGGCCAGGTCGTTCCCAATCCTAAGGAAGTAGTTATTGAGGTGGTTGGTGGTGGTTAGACATCATCTCCACCATAAATGGAAAGTCCAGAAAAGGACCTGAGACAGGTCAATTCTTTTTCAGGGTTACCAGGAGCCTGGTTGTGTTTGACATAAGTGCACGACCGTCCAGAAACTGCAGGTGTAGTCTGCTAGTAAACATGCAGACGTAATGTTTTTAATGATAAGTCTTGGTTTTGCTGTTGTTATTGACTTGGGATATATGTAGGAAATTTTTCCATTTTGTAATCTATCGATGGTAGAGCTAAGCTCCTGATTTTAAATCTTTAACAAAGCCTCTAGTTCTCTGGTTATAGATGATATTTTGAGATTTCTTGTTTAATGGCGGCCAACCTCCTTCTTTCCTTGTTGCTCTGAATCTTAAGAGCCCGGGTATGGTTGATCTAGTCGGGTGTTGTTGTAACTATATGATGTATGTTTGATTGTATTAGTTCCACAACGTTTGAGGTTTACTTTGAAGTTTCTATGGTCTGAGAGGATCTCATATCTGAGGCTTTTCCCCTTTCTTTTCTTTCACTTACTCACCACTATGCAACTTACTGGCTCAAGTTGAATCAAGACCTCACATGTCCTTGCTTTTCTAACCCAGTTTTCTAAGTGAGTGATATTGTTCTGAGTTTACTTCCATTCGATCACCCCCTTTATAAAAAAATCATGACATAAACTGATGGGCGTCGGGCTCTGCTCCTGCTGCAATCCAGGAGTGACTTCCAATGCCAACATTTCTAGCGCCGTTGCTGGGGACGAAGTTGAAAATTTTCCTTGGGATTGAACGACATTGAGCTTCTGATTATGAAGGTGCATTAGGCATCAGAGCCCTTGAAGATTGCTACTGTGCACCTGGTGAATCCATTGTGATGACTCCACTGGGGATAACCTACTGTGTTAATTGTGGCTTCCAAAGGTAGTCACACGTGGTCCCATCCACAACTGCCTCTAGCTACACCTGAAGCTGATCCGGAGGTGATTATCAGAAAAGGAAAGGCCTCTGAAGGAGAAACTTCCACCGCTGAACCATATATTTTTCCATCTCGTTATGTAGAAACTCCATTTTCTTCTTCTTAGCTTCCTAGTAGACCTTTTTCTGAAGTTTCCCGTTTCCTGAATTTCGGGAGTGTTCCTGCTGGGTTTTCCCCTCCTGGTATGGAAGGAGAAATCCTTGTCACTCCCCTCTATCCTGAAGCTGTACCTTAGCATAGACCCTGGACCAAAGAAGATTTCACCACCCCTCCTCTTGTTACTGTTACTGCTACTGCACAGAGAGAAGCGTCTTCTAACTCAAGCCCCTTAGCCTTCTCTCTGAATCCCCCATTTTTCCCCCTTCCACCTGGTAGCGCATTCCCAATATTCCCTATTCGAGATCCTTCTCCTCAGAGTTCTCCTCCACCTAATATTCCTATGGAAGGAGAAAACCCCCCCATGACCATAATGGAGGCTATTATAGCTACTAGGTATGCTCCCCTTATGTTACCTCAGCCTCTCAATGCCCTTCCAGCAGATGGCTACCTTAAGTAGTTGCCCAAGTTTACAGGCGAAGGGGACATAACTACAGAAGAAAACCTTGAAGCCTTTTACAGTTTTACAAATGATCATGTCATCATGCATGTAGACGTATGGATGAGGATTTTCATAAATAGCCTTGAAGGCGAGGATAAAAAGTGGTTTAGAGCCCTGCCTCCTGGATCTATTGATGGGATTGAGGCTTTGGATAATGCTTTTTTGAGACAATGGGGAGACAAAAAAGACTTCATGTATTACATGACAGAGTTTGGGTCTTTGAAGAGAAAGGAAGAAGAGTCTGTCTCTGACTTCTCCAATAGGTTCAATAAAATGTACAATAAGATCCCCACTAAAATAAATCCCTCAGAAGCCTCTGCTAAGATCACTTATGCTAGCGCTTTTGATCCTGATTTTTGCCTTCTGTTGAGGGAAAGGAGAGCCACTACTCTGGCTCACATGCAGGATGTAGCCGTGGAAGTAGAGTCTAACATACTGGTTGTTGACTGACTCAGGAACAAGTATGATAGAGACATATCCAGGAAGAGACCTAAAGCCTCCCCATCCAATTCCTCTCCCCTTCCCCTTTAGATGGATGAGGTAACTAAAATGCTAAAATCACTTTCGACTAGAATGGAAAGGTGGGAGTTGGAAGGGAGGCATATGTATAGAAATCCCAAAAATACTGATAACAGAGGCTTCAGAAGGCCTGGTAACAATGTTCCATAGGCTTTGCCAAGGGAACAAAGGAAAACAGACAGAGAGGATCAAAGGATTCAAACCCCTCTCCAAAATAACCTAGTTGCTCATGAGGAAGGAGAGGAGATAGATGAGCTCAACCCTGAAATTCACTGCATTGAAGACACCTTCCCTTTTCCCCATTTGACTCAATCTATATATGAATAATACCTTATGAACAGTCAAGTCAATGAGTTGGGTAAAGGGGAAAAAGCCAACAACACTCCTAACAGATACCATCTCAGGTCAAAGAAGAAAGAAGGAAATTTTGATAGCCATGATCAACCTCTCATAGCGGAAAAACCTATTAAGCCTGTAACAATCACTACTAAAGAGAAGAAAACTCTGAATACTTCACCAACAACCAAAGAATATGTCTCTGAGGTAAGGGAAGCTCCTAATCCTTTTCCCTCCTTTAGTTTTGAGCATGAAATTCAAAAGATTAGGATTCTCGTACCCCTCTCTGAGCTAGTTAAAAATGAAGATTTCAAAAGGTCCCTCTCCAAACTGCTACAATCTGAGTCCCCCCAGCTTTCCACAGACTCAAAAAATATTCAAGATGAAAAGACAACAGTCGTCCTAGGCCCCATGGTAAAATACAAAGATGATTCATCCCCTCCCTTCTACACATCCTTGAACATACATGATAAAGTGTTGCATAATTGCCTCATGGATTCAAGAGCTTCCCACAACCTTATGCCCAAAATAGTCATGGAAGAATTGGGAGTGGAAGTGACAAAGGATTATCATGATTTGTACTCATTTGATTCAAGGAGGGTGCAATGTATTGGAGTCATCAATGACTTGGTGGTCTCTTTATTTCAACTGCCAAAGAAGAGTGTGGTCATGAACATTGTGGTAGTTGATGTTCCCTCTAAGTTTGGCATGTTGTTGTCAAGATCTTGGATTAAAATACTTGGAGGAACATTACATATGGATCTCACATATGCCACCGTTCCAGTCTTCGGAGGGGAACTGTTAAGAACCAAATACCTGAATACAAAATATCACAATAGATCCAAAGATATCTGAATATAATCACCACACAAGATATATGAAACCATATAGAAAACCACAACTTTATTATTACCCTTGAGGTAGGG
>ML804720.1:758077-768627 GCA_009831015.1 Picea engelmannii
GTCCCATGTCCAAGTGCTCATGTGAACTCCCCGTGGAAGATTTTGGAACCCAATAACCAACTCCAAATGATGCTCCAAAGACTGACACCTATCATGTGGATCTAAATAAGAAGATCCATCCACATAGTGGAAAAGGGTCATAGGAGAATCTGGAAGGAATAATACCACTGTAGAATATGCAGACTGAACGCTGGTAACTAGCTCCTGATGTGGGACATTGATGTTCTCTACAGAAGGTGGAGTAGAGTTATCAAATAAAATATGAAAGTGGTTGTCATCCCAGAAATGACAACTATTCATATACCAATCATCACAATCGGCCTCAAAATCATACCAAGCATATATTTCTTGATTATATTCATCCTTAAGTCCCTCTGTAAGAAATATCTCCTGCATGTTATTCAATGAATCTTGAATACTACAAAAACTATCATTGAGGCCATCTGTGAGGCTGTCTGTGAGGCCATGTACAAATGCATCCAATCTGTCATCCAATGTGTAAAACAATTGGGCTTTGAATGATTCAAGAATTTCTTTCAGGTTTTGAGAGGAAATAGCCATCTGAGCACCCTATGAACTCTTCAGTCGTGCAGCCGTCACGAAAAAATCCAAAAAATAGACCCAATAAGTTTCGACAGAAAATCGCGGCTTTTTCTGGAAAAACCCTAAAAAACTGTTGAAGTTAAAATGCTCATAACTTCACTTCCTGGACTCCGTTTTGGCTGATTTGTTTTTTGAAATTGGGTTAAATTGTGAGAGGAACTCATATTTGTAATTTATTTGGGCAAAATTGGCCTCCAAATTCTACAAAAATAAAAAAATATATTGCCGCCATCCACGGAAAAATCTTGAAAATTTGCAGATTTTAAAACTTCAATATCTTGACTTCCCAGACTCCATTTCAGACAATTTGTTTTTTCAAATTGGGTGTTTTTATGACAGGAACTCAGATCTACAAACCTTTTCTGCAAATTTTTCACATAAATATACCAAAAACTTCAATAATGTTGTGGCCCTCCTTTTTCTTCTCTGAAAAAAAATCTGCAAAAATAAAAAATATTCGCTCACAATGTCTGCCCAAGGAAAGTGCTCTGATACCACTTGTTAAGAACCAAATACCTGAATACAAAATATCACAATATATCCAAAGTTATCTAAATGCAATCACCACACAAGGTATATGAAACCATATAGAAAACCACAACTTTATTATTACCCTTGAGGTAAGGCAACACCATACAATAGATCCTATTATGGAAGGGATCCTCTCCTGTTCACTTGCCTCTTTGAGGGGGCATCCTCCTATTGAGCTACCGCTTCAAATATAATAGTTATATTCATGTCTCATTACATTTCTTGAACCCCTTTATATAGTGCTATCATCTCCTAAGAACATTCTAGAGGAGGAATCTTCTAGAAGTAGAACCTTCTAAGAAGCCCTCTCACATTAATTATATCTAATTACCCATTTATTATATTTAACTACCATAGTGGGCCTTATTTAATAATATAGTGGACCTAGTCCACCTTACATTGAATAAACTCCACTATTATCACTATGGGCCCTCTGCCCCCCCCCCCCCCCCCCCCACTACCTCTCTAGCTACCTTACAGGAACACAGGAGGTTGTACAGAGAAGCTCAGCTAGCCTACATTGTTAGTGATGAAGCAAACCCCACCAATCATCCCATCTTTGCACTTGACACTGATTTGAGGTCTAGTCTATTGTATATCAATGAGACTCATGAAGCTCCTTTACAGATCAGAGAGAAACCCATTTTTAACCATGAGATACCTCCTCCAACCACCTTTGTTTAGAAGATGTTCTTCAACGGATCTTCTTCTAGTGTAGGCGCTGACGCTGTAGTGGTTTTTGTGTCACCTTGTCAGGAAACCATATCTCTGTCATACAAGATGGAATTTGAAACTACCAACAATGTGGTAGAATATGAAGCTCTATTTTTGGGTATGGGGGCTGTAAAAGAAATGGGAATTAAGGAGATAACAATGTTCGGAGATGCTGAGTTGATAATCCAACAAGTTAGGAATTCTTATCAGGCTAAGCATCCTCGGCTCAGAAGTTATATAAATGAGGCGTGGGCCCTGATTGATAATTTCTTCTCAGCTTTCAACATTTCTTTTATTCCAAGAGAGGAGAATACTTTGGCCGATTCCTTAGCTGTTTCAACTAGTCTGTTCAAGATCCCCCTGCCGCCTAATATCAAATATGAGGTTGAAATAAGATATAGGCCATCGGTTCCAAACAATATCAAGCATTGGAAGGTATTTGAAGACGATCTTGAAATTGAAAAATTTCTTCGGTCTGTTGATGAATTCTACACATTACACATTGATCAGGACCCTGATCCCGAAGGTGACCCTCACCCTGAGATATTTTTAAATGAAATCGCTAATCACCATATTGTTTAGTTGCCCAACAATCACATTCCGAAGGGACTAGTCCCTTTAGAAATATTGTTCGATGGGAATGATGTGGTAGTAAAGGGTAGGATTTCAAGAGGAGATGTTGATGCAGCTGAGTGAAACATTGGCACACAGGAGGAGCCTAAGTTTGTCAAGTTTTCAAGCAACCTAACCCAGTAACAGAGGGCTAAATATACTGAGTTATTAAAAGAATTTGCTGATGTGTTTGCATGGACCTATGAAGACCTTAAGACATATGACACATTTGTCATTGAACACAAGATCCCATTGAAAAAAGAGGCTAAGCCATTTAGGCAGAAGCTAAGGCAGATAAATCCCATGTTGTTTCCTGTCATGGAGAGAGAAGTGAAGAAGTTTTTAGATGCCCAAATCATTGTCCCCTTCATATATTCTGATTGGGTGGCCAATTTGGTTCCCATGAGGAAGAAAAGTGGAGAAATCAGGCTCTGTGTCGATTTCAGGAACTTGAACAGGTGCTCAAAGAAGGAAAACTATCCCTTGCCCAACATGGAACACATATTGCAGAGGGTAACTAGTGCATCTAGGATATCCATGATTGATGTTTTTTCTGGCTATAATCAGATATTGCTCATGCCTGAGGACAGAGAAATGACAACCTTCACCACTCCTTGGGGCACATTCATTTATTCCAAAATGCCTTTTGGACTAATGAATGCAGGAGAAACATTTCAACGAGCCATGGACATAGCCTTCATCAGGGAGAAAGATCAATTTGTGGTGATCTATCTGGATGACATTACAATCTTCTCCAGGTCAGATAAAGAGCACTGCTGTCACTTGAGGAAATTTTTCTTGAAGTGCCGGAGGTTTGGCCTTTCCTTAAATCCCAAGAAATATTTGTTTGCTATGAAGGAGGGGAAGCTGTTAGGCCATATAGTATCAGCAGAGGGAGTGAGAATTGATCCCAGTAGGGTAGGATCAATTCAGACCATATCACTTCCTAGGTCTAGAAAGGAAGTCCAGGATTTTTTAAGGAAGATTAACTTTCTGAGGCGATTCATCTCAAATTTTGCTGAGTTGGTGAAACACATCACAACCATGCTCAGAAAGGGAAATGAAGTAAAATGGATTGCTGAGCCCAAGGAATGTTTTCTAAATAAAAAAAGGCATTGACTGAGGCACCTGTGCTGATCAGTCCTGATTATTCCAAGGATTTCCTAATTTTTTCTTTTGCTTCTTTTGATATAGTAGCAATGGTCTTATTGCAGAAAAATGAGGAAGGGTGAGAGCAACCTATTTCCTTCTTCAATAAGGCATTGAGAGATGCAGAACTTAGGTACGAGATCATGGAGAAGCAGGCCTATGCCTTGGTGAAAGCTATCAAAGCTTTCATAATCTATGTCTTGCACTGAAGAGTAACTACATACGTTCCTTCAACCTCTGTGAAGGACATCCTTATACAACCTGACATAGATGGGAGAAGAGGTAAATGGATTGCCAAGATCCTGGAGTTTGACCTGGATATTAAGCCCACCAAATTGATAAAAGGGCAGGGTTTAACCAAGCTACTGGTTGAATCCAATTGCAAGGCCTTGGGGGTTAGCTTCATCAACGCTTGCTCAAGAATCAAAAAGATGAGTCACCTAACAAAAGCTCTCAGAGTGGCTTATCACTAGAAGAATGCACCTGGTACAGAGACATTTTGTACTTTTGCAAGAGTTGAAGCCTCCTGATGGAATGGGAAAAAGAAAGGAAAGATCTTTGAAGTTCAAGGTGGTCAGATATTTCCTTATTAACCAAGCCTTGTACTGGAGAGACCCTCTAGGGGTGTTTTTGAGGTGTCCGAACCCACAGGAAGCCCAAAAAGTTATGTTTGATTTCCATAGCGGCCTTTGTGGAGGTCATCATTTCTGGAAGACCACAACTCATAAAATTCTCAAGGCTGGGTACGACTAGCCCACCTTATTCACTGATGTTTGCAGAGAAGTCAGAGCTTGCATCAAATGCCAAAGGTTCTCAGAAAAGTAGCAGCTTAAATCTCTGCCATTAAAGCCCGTAGTAGCTTCAGCACCCTTTCAATAGTGGGGGTTGGACTTCATTGGGGAAATTCATCCTCCAAGTGGCCAACATAGATGGATCCTAACTACAATAGACTATTTCACCAAGTGGATAGAAGCTGCCCCACCAGGACTGCTTCACATAATTATCAGCTTCCTATAGGATATCATAGCCAGATTTGGCTGTCCCAGCAGAATTATCATTGATAATGCTGCTTCTTTCAAGTCTGAGCCTTTGGTTAAGTTCTGTGAGCAGTTCGATATTTCACTAATTCACTCCACTCCCTATTATCCTCAAGGAAATGGACTGGCAAAATCTTCCAATAAAAGCCTAATCAATCTCATTAAAAGATTATTGGAAGACAATAAGAGAGTCTGGGATTCAAAGCTCAAATTCTCTCTATGGGCCGATCGAGTGACAACGAAGAAGTCCCTGGGCACCTCACCTTTTCAACTTGTTTATGGGATGGAGGTTGTTTTTCCCACTCAGCTCACGTTACCTGTAGCGAAATTCTTTCAAGGTCATGAAGAAGAGCCCGACCATATGGTTAGAAGAATTCATCAAGTGGTGGAAGTGCAGTAGATCAGGGAGCAGGTGATGGACATAGCATACAATCATCAGGAGAAGATCAAGAAGGCCTTTGACATGAAGGTCAGGAAGGAGGAATTTAAGCTGGGAGATCTGGTGCTTAAGTGGGATGCACCCAGGTAGGATAGAGGCAAACACAACAAGTTTGATGTCCTTTGGATTGGGCCGTTCAAAATCTCTGAAGTATTCTTAAACAACGCTTACGGATTGCAGGATTTGGAGGGCGAAGAAGTTTTTAACGGCCCAATAAATGGGCATTTCCTGAAGAAATGTTTTTTCTGAGCCTTAAGCAACTCCTCTGTTTTTGTAAATATTGTTTTCTGTTTATCTTTGGCTTAATAAATGACTCCATATCCCAACAACAAGGCACTAGAACTGCAAAATGAGTTCTTAGAGCATCACAGGGATGACTCTATCCCCCATGGAGCCTAATGTTAGCGATATTTCTTGTAAAGGGGGTGTCTTCCTAAAGTGATAGGCCCCTTTGGGTAAAGAAGTGCAAAGAAGTGGGGTAAAAACCCACTTACCCTAAGTTTGAGGCTCAAACGCGCATTTCGCTAAGCAGCAGACAAATCTGGGCGGCCAGAATCTGTGTGCCCGGATCTACGGTAAGAGTTGGATTCCAGAGCCCCCCCACCATTCTACATTTAAAGTGGAGGGGGGGGTCTAGAATTGAGCGCACATCTCTCAACAGTTTGTATTTGGGATCTCGGATCTACGATCGAGGTTCGATTCCGGACCCCCTTTGGTTATCTACCTTTAATAGGGGGGGTCCAGAATTGGAGGCTTAAAGTGGGTCCCCCTATCATCTCCTCATGATTGCCTCCACCTTTCATATTTTTCCACCTACCTTCCACTCCATATCTCACCTACACTTAGCACCATCCTATCCCACCTTATTTCCATTTCAATATCTTGCCTTTTGACACATGTCCCTCTCCTTCCTGCATCGCTCCATCATAAGAAATGTGTCCTCTGTTATCACCCCATAAATTATGGGAATCAACTCATGACTTGGATTTATTCTGTATCTGGTGATCTCGTTGACAAATGATATTTAATTTCTTCAAATAATTTGTGAAAATAAAAAAGAAAGAAAAAGAAAAAAGAAAGAAAAAGAAAAGAAAAGAAAAAGAGGGCATAAAAGAATGGAAACAAAAGCCCCATGCAATAATAGCAACTTGGTCATATCGTTCAAACATGACCAAGTTCTTTTAAATTTTCAATGTTGATAGGTTAGTGAATACATCTGATCAGACCATCTAATCCTGATCAGATAGCCCCTAGGTTAGAATTAGTGAATACATCTAATCAGACCATCTAATCCTGATCAGATAGCCCCTAGAAAGAATAAATTTTCAACCCAACTGTGTAATCTGGGTTGAGTGCCTTATGACAGTAGGTTAGGATGTAGCTTAATTGCCTCGCCTGCCTTGCCAAACTAAAGCCAGATCGATAAAGATGTTACCCTATGACTCCAGTGCCTAAATGTAATTGAATTGATGTCCCCTTGGTGGCGTACAAGAGAAAAATCGAAGGAAAACCCATGAGAATGTCCTTATCCTAAGTTTTCCTACATATGACATTTTCCGCCCCCTACCTATGTCTCATTCACTTCTCAATGGTCCGAATCGCGATGATTATATCAACGGCCCACATTTGATTCCGGACCCCCCTTAGTGTTCTGCTTTTAACCAAAGGGGGGGGGGTCCAAAATCGGTGGTAACGCTTGCGCAGATCTGGACGGTCATGACAGGGGTGCGCGAATCCATGACTCATATTGGATTTCGGACCCCCCTGCCCGTTCTTCCTTTAACGAAGGGGGGGGGGTCCGGAATTGGTTATAAATCAGGCGCAGATCTGGACGACTCTTAACCCAACACTCAAATCAGTGGTCCACATTGGATTCCGGACCCCCCCCTCCGTTCTTCTTTTAATGGAGGGGGGGGGGTCCGAAATTGATATTAAAAAGCACACAGATCTGGACGACCATCAGACGAGCACGCAGATCAATGGTTCGTAACTGATTTCAGACCCCCCTTGGTGTTCTGTCTTTAATCAAAGGGGGGGGGGTCCGGAATGAATATTCCTTCGGCGGGCCCATTGTCACAGGTGGATCAAGCCTATTGGTCAAGAAGTCCCATCACCCACATGTTGCCTGACAGCCCCTCACCCATAGACATCACCCTCCACTGAACCCACTTGTCCCACTCGCTCCTGGTCTGAGTCCCATCTCATAACTGCTGCCAGTCCCTGCTGTCAGGCCTCACCTTTTTCGTTTATGGCTAGCCCCCTTCGACGACTTTTACCTCCAATCACATGCCTCCACATCATCTCCCGCGCACATTGGCCGCCGTCACCTGCCATCTCATCCCCAAGTGGCCCGTTGCACATTAATAATGAGATGATTTCCCCATTGTCATGCTCACCGTTTTCCCGCATCCGACCAACCCAATTTTGAATAAAAACACCGTTGTGCCTATTTTCACTCGTTATTACCCCTCGTGCCAGAAACATCCCTCGCACCAGAGAACTTATCTATCATATTTCCATTGCTTCCCCGTCATTTTCCTCCAACACCAGTAGACCCCACTAACGTTGTTTATTGCAGGTATAGTGGCCGAAATGGTTTCTAAGACAAAGAAAGCTGAGGAGGAAGAGAATCCTTTCGTTCCTCCTCCGGTCGACCTGGATAAAATCCCGCTGGTTGACAAAGATCGGTTGATAGAGGACACCATATGCAGTTTTGACTTCTCTGATTTGCAATCATGGCTCCAGGAAGTTTTTCTGGACCAGAGCGACGAGATTGGGCTCTGGGAGTCCAATTTTCCCCTCTATCTGTTCCCACAAATTCATCATTTCCCAGAGTTTGCACTCAAGTGCCAATCTCACTATGTCCCCGAACAAAAAGCCATTGTTTCCTCCTCTGGGGATGCCCTTTTCTTCATTACCCCAGAGGATATCGACCAAATGATGCAGATAACCCGCCCAGAGTCCGCATCCCCTTTCAACCTGGAGATCCTCACTGAGCTCTACCAAAAAATGACCTTCCCGCAAAGAGCTCAGATCGTGGAGCTTTTCCTCCCCACTTCCGCTCCACTCCCGACCACAAATCCCCCGTATCCTTCCTCTTTGTTTTCCGTCAAAGGAAATCAGATTATTTCCTCACTGTGCACCCTACTCGGGTACTATTCCGATCAATGGGTAGACGAACCCATCCTTGGTTTTCTCTCTATATTTTCAAATGATGAACAACCAACCACCCAATTCGATTACAGCACCTTCTTGGCCCATAACATCCATGAACAACTGGTGAATTTCGCCACTGAAGGCATGTTCAGGTACTCGTCCATCCTAGCTTACATGTTCGTTTACTTCCAAGAAGACAGATTCAATTTCTCGATGCAGAAGATGGACGTCATCGGGAAGACACAACCAGTCACAGCGTGAACGTCTCTTCTAAAGTGCATTTCTGCCGAATACAACTTCGCAGAGTTCATTCATCAGTTTTACCACCCTGTGGTAAGTATGTTGACTAGCGTGCCTGAGCCATGAGTGAATGACGAAGTCCGGAGAGTTCTACACCTCTAAGAAAATGCAAATACAGGAGGCTGGTACTTGTACCAGAACCACTCCGAGATCCGAGTCTACAGGTGCAAGTTGGCACCATACAAACTTCCGAGATATATACCGGTAAGAGTTTTCGCACTGGAATATATCAGGAAAATTATGAATTTTGATGATGTTCATTTTGTTTCACTCAAAAAGAAGCAACAATTGTGGATTAAAGGGCAGATAGGTTCATTCATTTGCAATAACAGAGGCGCAGGTGACGAAGCAGACAAACTATTGAGGGAAATGAATTTCCCCACTAGTTTCGCATGGCTTTATGATCCTTGCGGGATCATTCCAGAGATGAGAGTCAGAAATAAAAATGCCCCATATGCACATGAGCCCAGGCCCGAAATCAAAAGGTTCGCTAATCAAACAGAGTGGGATCCTGATACATTGGTGGACGTGCAACCAACTGTCGGGATGGAAAAATAGGTAGCCTCCACAAGCGCGCCTCCCACTGCCACACCTCAGAATCCCAAGGGAAAGAGGCCTCGACAAGAATCGTCTTCTCCGGTGACAGAGGTGTCTTCGGAGGAATTTAATATGCACGCCAAAAAGCCAAGGACTATTCCAACGACAGGCACGACAGTGGAGCAAGATATCACCACCACCACAGTGGCCTCCCCAGGAGTCAAGCCCATAAGTCTGCCTTTCGGTTTGGTTCAACACAAGGAGATAGTGAAAGCATTGAAAACCACAGACTCTCCCTTAGATACTCCACCAAGCAAAACCGGGCCCAAATTGGGCATTTTTGAAAAACATGACTTAATAAAAAAGAGGAACCAGACCCTAACCAGCAACGCCTATGCCCAATTTTAGAAGCAGTCAGCCACAGCTCAACACAGGCTCCTTTCGACATTCGATACAGAGAAAGGGAGGATGCATATGGCCTACCTCCATGCACAAGTGCCAGATCCTAAAGTAATATCCGATTACAAAAGGGTCACAGTCGAGTTCCAGGCCAAGGACGTGCACCCAGCGGACCAGATGGATCTGCATAAGTAGACCGGAGAAATGGTTTTCCACACTCTGGCCCATGCTACAACTTCTTCTTCAAGATATCGGACAGCTTTGAGAAATTCCCAGGCACAACTAAAGATGGAGAAAATATCATCTTTCGCGAAGGAAAACAAAATCAAAACCTTGGAGGAGCTGGTCCTCAAGATTGGTTATGACCTTGCGAATGTTGAAGCAGCTGAAGCTCCCTCCAACAGAGGACCCACAGACAAGAGAGATAGTGGAAAGGGAAGGCGAAAAGGATGAGATGCTCAGATTACTCCTAGAGCAGAATGCACAGTTAAAGGAGATGGAGGCAGAGATAGAGAGACTACTCAAGGATAAAGAGCAAGCAAAGACAGTGGAGGCCATCCCCTTAAGCACTATCCCCATTGCAGGATTAAGCACAGCGACAGTGACAACAGTTCCATCCACAACAACAGTGCAGGTACCAGAAGGCACCATAGACCTGGCCAAGTCTATGGAGAGAATGAATTTGCAGGAGTCTGAAATCGGTAGACTTAAGAAAGAGGTGGAAAATCTCCAAGAGCTAAAAGTTTCTTTCCAGACAAGTCTGTAAAAAGAAAAATAGGTGAATGAGCAGATCAGGAAGGAGTTGCAGTTGCTCCAAAAGTAGACCGTGGTAGGTAAGACTCTGGCTGAGGCCAAAGAGGTGATATGGACTGATATTTCCAAGTCCATAAATGAAATATGGCCAATGTTTCAAATAATGGTTGAGCAGAACGAGTTTCTCGAAAGGAGAAAACAAGCTGTGGAGAAGATCAGGACAGAGCTGGGAGACATGCCAGCTCAAGCTAATGAGATCATAAGGTTCCTAAATTCAAATACCAGGGAGGAACTAGAAGAATTGAAGATGGAGGATAGGA
>ML804720.1:768727-786095 GCA_009831015.1 Picea engelmannii
ATCTGATCAGACCATCTAATCCTGATCAGATAGCCCCTAGAAAGAATAAATTTTCAACCCAACTGTGTAATCTGGGTTGAGTGCCTTATGACAGTAGGTTAGGATGTAGCTTAATTGCCTCGCCTGCCTTGCCAAACTAAAGCTAGATCGATAAAGATGTTACCCTATGACTCCAATGCCTAAATGTAATTGAATTGATGTCCCCTTGGTGGCGTACAAGAGAAAAATCGAAGGAAAACCCATGAGAATGTCCTTATCCTAAGTTTTCCTACATATGACATTTTCCGCCCCCTACCTATGTCTCATTCACTTCTCAATGGTTTGGATCGCGATGATTATATCAATGGCCCACATTTGATTCCGGACCCCTCTTAGTATTATCCTTTTAACCAAAGGGGGGGGGGGTCCGAAATCGGTGGTAACGCTTGCGCATATCTGGATGGTCATGACAGGGGCGCGCGAATCCACGACTCATATTGGATTCCGGACCCCCCCGCCCGTTCTGCCTTTAACGGAGGGGAGGGGGTCCGGAATTGGTTATAAATCGGGTGAAGATCTGGATGACTCTTAACCTAGCACTCAAATCGACGGTCCACATTGGATTCCGGACCCCCCCCTTCATTTTGCTTTTAATGGAGGGGGGGTCCGGAATTGGTATTAAAAAGAGCACAGATCTGGACGACCATCAGACGAGCGCCCAGATCAATGGTTCGTAACTGATTCCGGACCCCCCTTGGTGTTCTGTCTTTAATCAAAGGGGGGGGGGGGTCCGGAATGAATATTCCTCCGGCGGGCCCATTGTCACAGGTGGCTCAATCCTATTGGTCAAGAAGTCCCATCACCCACATGCTTCCTGACATCCCCTCACCCATAGACGTCACCCTCCACCGAACCCACTTGTCCCACTCGCTCCTAGTCTGAGTCCCATCTCATAACTGCTGCCAGTCCCTGCTGTCAAGCCTCACCTTTTCCATTTATGGCTAGCCCCCTTCGGTGACTTTTACCTCCAATCACATGCCTCCACGTCATCGCCCGCACACATTGGCCACCGTCACCTACCATCTCATCCCCAAGTGGCCCGTTGCACATTAATAACGGGATGATTTGCCCGTTGTCATGCTGACCATTTTCCCGCGTCCGACCGATCCATTTTGAATAAAAACACCGTTCTGCCTATTTTCACTCGTTATTCCCCCCTCGCGCCAGAAACATCCCTCGCACCAGAGAGCTTATCTATCATATTTCCATTGCTTCCCCGTCGTTTTCCTCCAACACCAGTAGACCCCACTAACGTTGTTTATTGCAGGTACAGTGGCCGAAATGGTTTCTAAGACAAAGCAAGATGAGGAGGAAGAGAATCCTTTCGTTCCTCCTCCAGTCGACCTGGATAAAATCCCGCTGGTTGACAAAGATCGGTTGATAGAGGACACCATATGCATTTTTTACTTCTCCGATCTGCAATCATGGCTCCGGGAAGTTTTCCTGGACCAGAGCGATGAGATTGGGCTCTGGGAGTCCAATCTGCCCCTCTATCTGTGCCCACAAATTCATCATTTCCCAGAGTTTTCACTCAAGTGCCAAGCTCACTATGTCCCCGAACAGAAAGCCATTGTTTCCTCCTCTGGGGACATCCTTTTCTTCATTACCCCAGAGGATATCGACCAAATGATGCAGATAACCCGCCCAGAGTCCGCATCCCCTTTCAACCTGGAGATCCTCACTGAGCTCTACCAAAAAATGACCTTCCCGCAGAGAGCTCAGATCATGGAGCTTTTCCTCCCCACTTCCGCTCCACTCCCGACCACAAATCCCCCGTATCCTTCCTCTTTGTTTTCCCTCAAAGGAAATCAGATTATTTCCTCACTGTGCGCCCTACTCGGGTACTATTCTGATCAATGGGTAGACGAACCCATCCTTGGTTTTCTCTCTATCTTTTCAAATGATGAACAACCAACCACCCAATTCGATTACAACACCTTCTTGGCCCATAACATCCATGAACAACTGGTGAATTTCGCCACTGAAGGCATGTTCAGGTACTCGTCCATCCTAGCTTACATGTTCGTTTACTTCTAAGCAGACAGATTCAATTTCCCGATGCAGAAGATGGACGTTGACGGGAAGCCACAACCGGTCACAGCATGGACATCTCTTCTAAAGCGCAATTCTACCGAATACAACTTCGCAGAGTTCATTGATCAGTTTTACCACCCTGTGGTAAGTATGTTGAATGGCGTGCCTGAGCCATGAGTGAATGACGAAGTCAGGAGAGTTCTACACCCTAAGAAAATGCAAAGACAGGAGACTAGTACTTGTACCAGAACCACTCCGAGATCCGAGTCTACGGGTGTGAGTTGGCACCATACAAGCTTCCGAGATATATACCGGTAAGAGTTTTCGCACTTGAATATATCAGGAAAATTATGAACTCTGATGATGTTCATTTTGTTTCACTCAAAAAGAAGCAACAATTGCAGATTAAAGGGCAGATAGGTTCATTCATTTGCAACAACAGAGGCGTAGGTGACTAAGCAGACAAACTGTTGAGGGAAATGAATTTCCCCACTAGTTTCGCATGGAGTTATGATCCCTGCAGGATCATTCCAGAGATGAGAGTCAGAAATAAAAATGCCCCGTATGCACATGAGCCCAGGCCCGAAATCAAAAGGTTCGCTAATCAAACAGAGTGGGAGCCTGATACGTTGGTGGACGTGGAACCAACTGTCGGGACAGAAAAACAGGTAGCCTCCACAAGCACGCCTCCCACTGCCACACCTCAGAATCCCAAGGAAAAGAGGCCTCGACAAGAATCGTCTTCTCCGGTGACAGAGGTGTCTTCGGAGGAATTTAATATGGACGCCAAAATGCCAAGGACTGTTCCAACGACAGGCACGACAGTGGAGCAAGAGATCACCACCACCACAGTGGCCTCCCCAGGAGTCAAGCCCATAATTCTACCTTTCAGTTCAAGTCAACACAAGGAGATAGCGAAAGCATTGAAAACCACAGACTCTCCCTTAGATACTCCACCAAGAAAGACCGGGCCCAAATTGGGCATTTTTGAAAAACACGACTTAATCAAAAAGAGGAACCAGACCCTGACCAGCAGCGCCTATGCCCAATTTCAGAAGCATTCATCCACAGCTCAACACAGGCTCCTTTCGGCATTCGATACAGAGAAAGGGAGGACGCATATGGCCTACCTCCATGCACAAGTGCCGGATCCTAAAGTAATATCCGATTACAAAAGGGTCACAGTCGAGTTCCAGGCCAAGGACGTGAACCCAACGGACCAGATGGATCTGCATAAGCAGACCGGAGAAATGGTTTTCCACACTCTGGCCCATGCTACAACTTCTTCTTCAAGATATCGGACAACTTTGAGCAATGCCCAGGCACAACTAAAGATGGAGAAAATATCATCTTTCGCGAAGGACAACAAAATCTAAACCTTGGAGGAGCTGGTCCTCAAGATTGGTTATGACCCTGCGAATGTCGAAGCAGCTGAAGCTCCCTCCAACAGAGGACCCACAGACAAGAGAGATAGCAGAAAGGGAAGGCGAAAAGGATGAGATGCTGAGATTACTCCTAGAGCAGAATGCGCAGTTAAAGGAGATGGAGACAGAGATAGAGAGACTACTCAAGGATAAAGAGCAAGAAAAGACAGTGGAGGCCATCCCCTTAAGCGCTATCCCCATTGCAGGATTAAGCACAGTGACAGTGACAGCAGTTCCATCCACATCAACAGTGCAGGTACCAGAAGGCACCATAGACCTGGCCAAGTCTATGGAGAGAATGAATTTGCAGGAGTCTGAAATTGGTAGACTTAAGAAAGAGGTGGAAAATATCCAAGAGCTAAAAGTTTCTTTCCAGACAAGTCTGTCTAAAGAAAAACAGGTGAATGAGCAGATCAGGAAGGAGTTGCAGTTGCTCCAAAAGAAGACCGTGGTAGGTAAGACTCTGGCTGAGGCCAAAGAGGTGATATGGACTGATATTTCCAAGTCCATAAATGAAATATGGCCAATGTTTCAAATAATGTTTGAGCAGAACGAGTTGCTCGAAAGGAGAAAACAAGCTGTGGAGAAGATCAGGACAGAGCTGGGAGACATGCCAGCTCAAGCTAATGAGATCATAAGGTTCCTAAATTCAAAGACCAGGGAGGAACTAGAAGAATTGAAGATCAAGGATAGGACAGAAACTATATTGGAGGTGAAAAGAGTTCTGACCAAAAGAGGCCTCATGCTCCAGCTTGAAGAGAAAATCCAAGTCATGGATCAAGGAGTACAGAGGTTTTTCCACAATATTGATACTCTGCAAAGAAAGGGCCTGCTTGGCATGAAGGTCATCAATGATAAACTGATGATGCTTCCCGATTATAAGAAGAAGTTCGCTGAAGCATCTGTTTCCAAGTTTGCAGGGGTACAAGGGAGTATCACGGGAAAAGAATTCGTAGAAGCCCTGCAGTTGGATATTGATATCCAACATGAAATCAAACACATATTCGTCGTCAGTCCCACTTTTGCTAAGTACACGGATATGGATGAAGTGTACATGCAACTGCTTAAAATCACAGTGCCAGGTCATATCAGATGGGAGGAACTGTGCGATCTGCTAGATTAGCAGATGAGCTGTCACGATCCAGTCATTGGTCCAGTCAGAAGAGGCTGCGTAGGTGCCTCGCCAACGGCCTACCCAAAAGTTCAGCAAACTGTTACATCGAGTCATCAAAACAGTTTTGATTAGTTAAGTCAGTTATGCTAAAAATAGGATGGACATGTCCTGATCAGTTATGACAGGAACGCCTGTATTTTGACTTATAAATATTTTATTTTTGAATGTATTGAGGGTTGTTGATTTGCACACCCAATTGCTATCAAGCTGTAACATTTTTGAGTAAATCCACCATTAATAAAGAAGAGGCATTTTACAGGATTCTTGCGCATGTTCACTGGTGATGTGATTTTCTTAGTCAAATGTTTACTTGCTCTATATTCATCTTGTTTTTCTACAACTAATCTTTAYGAATARCGTTATGTTGCAGGATTTATCTCTGATACCCTGTTTCCGATTCTAAAGGTTTTAGTGTTCATCTTCTAAATATCTTCAGTTAAGAGATTCTTAAGTGCTTGTTAATTGGAGTTGTTTTCCTTATCTTTTCTTCTGTTCATCACTTAACTTATTAAAGATCCAGTGTGCGTGTTATCTCGCCTTGTGAAAGGTTTTTTCTGCATTTTCGGTTGTATCTCAGATTCATTAAATTTAGACCCCATAGCCCAATGGACGTGTAGTTTGTCTCAACCAATTTAAAAAAAAACCCTATAACAAAACCAACATTTTCTATAGCTAGCCTAATATCTTAATTTAAAACAAAGCTAAATTATTTAGAGAGATCCCTCTCTGAAGCTGGAAGGGCTAGATCCCAGCTTTAAAAGTGGTTGGTTAAGGTTACCTTTGTAAATTTCTTCTTTTTCAACCTCTAGGAAATTTACAGAGCGCTAACATCCTCCATCGACCAATCATGACCCGTCACCTCCTCATTCATTGTTTCCCCTAATCCCTTCCTGGTCACCGCTCATTCGTTTTTTTCTCTGCTGCGTGGGAAATTTACGCACCTACAAATGAACTTATCAGTTTGTGAGGTGTGTGCCTTGGTCGTGTGACCAATAATATTGTAGAATATAGCACCGTCGTCGAATTTTTGGTTGATTCTATTTCACTTGGTATCCACCACCTGGTTATATGACTCGATTCACAACTAGTAGTACTACAACTAAGTAATGTCTATGCTATTCAAAGTCCTACTTTATTACGGGTATATTTACAAATTCGCCTCTTGGAACATTATTTTGATTATATTGACTATCAACACATTCTTAGATGTCTAAACACATTGACTGATGCTTTAGCTAACTATGTTTTAGACAGACATTTGAGACATTTATAAACCAATCACACATTACATGTATAACACAACACAAGATAAGCTAGTAGAAGCCGTATATATGTATATAATGATCAAAAGTTTTTACAAAAAGTTTCTGTTCAAGGACCAAAATCTCCAAAATACGAAGCCCATGGCTTCTACAAAATAACATCATGGATGATGCTCACGATAACACACAACTGCTTGGGCTACCCTACGAAGCAGTTGACTGATAGACTCAGACACACCCATAGTATGGCACCGGTAACGTCTAGGGATCTCCCCAATATCCATATCCAGGATGTCAGCGGTCAACCCCTCCAAGTTCTGCTTCACTGCCTCGTAGTCTTCGACATCCCATATCGCCACTGGAGCCGCCTCTCCTCACCATTGAATAAGAGACATTCCTAGAGGTCGATATGGCCCCACATCCATGTCATCAAAAAGATATTTTTTTTTATTAGTTCTGGGATAAACACAAAAACATTTCATATGATAAAAATTACAAAAAACATTGAAAAAGAATAAAATGTGTAATTCTTACCTAGCTCACCCCACTGAGCGTCCTCGGGCAGGGCCAAATCCGGATCCCCTCGAAAATCCAAACCGACATATGTGTAGTCATCAATCATTAGCATCTGGGGCCTTAACTAGTTGAAAAATGAATCATTGTACTTGATTATAGGCCCAGCTATGTGTCGAGCCATGAGGTTCCACCACCTCAACATCCTCAGATCTTGTGGGGCTGGTAAACCCCAATCAACTTGTAATCGTAGCAATGGGACCCTCTCGAGGAAGAAGGACACCAAAAGTGATCCGTACCCAAACTGCTTCAAGTTTCCCCTTTTGCACTTCATCAATTGCCTCTTCATACTGTGGAGAACTGCATCTGACCAGTTGAAGACCCGAGGCTCTATGCACTCTATGGCATATTGGAAGTAACTCTGGAGAGCCATGTGTGGAGCCGTGCTCCCGACCATGCGTGCTATAGTGACCAAGATGGTTCGCAGGGTCAAGTCTTGGACCCCCCAAATAGAAAACTTTCGCTTGCTTCTTTTTTCTTCAGGAACACAATACTGGTGACAATACTCACTCATAGGGAGTCCGTCGCCTCGGCCACCGGTCAAACTAGCATGGTATCTGCGTTGTGATAACCATGTTAGAGAATAGATATCCTCGATATCCAAGGTCAGCGTGTGGAATCCCATGTGAAACAACTGTTGGTCCATGTCCCACATATGAACCAGGTATTCCAACAATCCCAGTTGGGCCCTCATGCCTAGAATCCTGAAGAATTTCAAGAGCCCACAGTCCTAGAGGGCAACAACGGTACCTAGGTCATTCCCGACAATTGCATCCTCCTCCTCATGTTCTCTTTCTCACCACTTGAACATTGTGATGGTCAAACACCTGCACAAGAACCATGAGAGAAGGGTCAACAACTTATTTCAAACCTTGGCATAATTTTTATTGAGCAAAAGACAACTTTAAAATTCATTTTTCGGCCCCCGCAGGTGCCCCTTTAGCACAGTGTGAGATTCTCGCAGGTCCCGCATGGCCAGCATGCGAGAATTCTTGGGTGAAAGTTATGGCCCTAAAATGGACCTAAAACCCTGAAAATTGCCAATAAAACTAAAAATAAACCATGGAAAAGTTAAAAGATCAAGAGCTTACCTCGTTGGTAGAGACGGTTCGCCAAATGGTCGCTTGTGCCTCCCGCGATCGAGCAAATAAATTTGGGGGAAAATGAGGTATATTGGACAAGTTTTTGGCAAAATCACTATGAATTGGTAAAAATCCCTTTTTACCCCTATTTATTCACTTTTTACTATTTTTATTGATTTTTATATATTTTGTCTATAAAACCTCATACCCTAATAGCCTTGTGAGCATGGTTTTTCACAGATATCGCCACTTCGGAGTCCAAACAATGGGGTGTGGGTGTTCTTTTTCTTTTTGTCGCATATATGACTACTTTTTAGGGTTTTTTAGAAAAACCTCGAGCTCAGTCTTTGTTCGTTCTCACGCTTGAAGATACATGAGAACGTAACTGAGTATACTTTTCTCATATTTTCGTACTCGTCATGGTAACACGAAAATGACAAACACAAAGGAGTATCCTTTAAGCTCTTTTCACGCTCTGTAAAAACGAAAAGATGGCTGAGCGACCTTGTTATGTTCATGCTCGTAAAAGTATTTGAACAAAATGTTCGATGGGATTGTTTATCACTTTTTCGGTCCTATCGAACTATTTTACTAAAAAGGAACCGAGAGAGTTCTCTTTAAGTGTTTTTCTCTCAAAACATGAAAAACCCCCGAGTTTTCTATCCTTGGACTCGTTAAACAAACTTCAACAGACCCATAATGGGACCGAACCACTCCTTCCTAGGGTTCGTTAAATATACTCCGAGGGACTCATCTGAAGGATGAACTTACATCAGCAAGCACATGTTATCCTCCTCAA
This sequence comes from Picea engelmannii, assembly GCA_009831015.1. Classification (NCBI taxonomy): domain Eukaryota; kingdom Viridiplantae; phylum Streptophyta; class Pinopsida; order Pinales; family Pinaceae; genus Picea; species Picea engelmannii. Next base: position 777,115 of record ML804720.1, read on the forward strand.
GCTTGCGTAAAAATAAAGAGGTACTCGCCAGAAATGGTGGGGGAAATTTTGGGAAAGGGATGTGTTTTCGTATTCATATCAATGGCAGTAAGCGTCGCTCTTGAACATGACACCCCCTATTCCTCATTTTAATCTGGGTTGGGAAATCCAGTTGTCTCTCGTTTGACTTGCTACAAGGTCATATCTTTGGTCATCTTTGAGTCAATGCTTCTAAGTCCCTGGTCATGTCGTTCATATGTTCAAGAGAAGTTCACATGAGCCCTCTATTGAGTCGGCCATCTGCAATTTTTCATTCTTACTATGTCGACCTTCCCTGTGTCCGTTTCGACTCATATTCATACTTTTCCTCATCCTCAAAATTTTTTACTTATTTTGTGTCATTGATGGGGGATACATTAAGGCCCTCCTGTGACGAGTCTTATTCCGTCGACTCCAACCCATTATCTTGAAATGAGACTTAGAAATCATTTAGTACCTTAGAGCCTGCATGCCTTAATGACAAGTCTCTTCGCTTTCAACAGGGGTTTCACATCATTGATCCCTGATCGAGAGATTCTACTGAGTGCTCGAATTCGACTCATTCATTCACATTCATTCAGATTGTACTTTGGTACCTTGGGAGTCATTAACATCAATGATGATTTTTCTCGCACTTGTTAACAGTTTTCATCAATGACCGGTAATCAAGTGGTTTCTGCCATGTTCGACTTCAACACATGTAATTGGATGGCTAGATTCGTACTTTCAGGTGATAGGATTGAAGACCCTGGGTCTCATCTTTTTGATCCAGGCTGCTATGGAGTATGTATGATTTGTGTCGGTGCATAGATCCACTTTGTATGTCGCGTGGCTATGTCGTCTTAATTTAAGTCTTCTCACACAGATCCACAGTGTATTCCTGGTGTCTATGTAGTGTTTTGATGACATGGATCCACGGTGTATGATTGGTGGCCATGAACTATGATTCCATTCATTTTTTATTTGAGCATGGGAATTCTTCCCTCAGAACTGGTATTATATTCTGCAGATGCTTGATTGTTTATAGGTTTCAAATTAGATGCGCTCCTGGTTTCTGACACACACACACAGTTTGCAAAGTATTTCAGCTGTCACAGATTTAAGCCTCATACTTTGGGGGGAATTCTATTACACATGATTTTGGTCACTCTGGGGATGTCTCAACAGTGATGTATTCAGGCTCCCAACAAGGACTTTTTGCCTGAGAAAAGTGGCTCCTATCTTCTTCCAAAAAACACATATTTAAGATGAGTTCACAGGCTTCCTATGTTACAGGGTGCGAGAATCCCTCATTCTCATAGGCCACCCACACTTAGGGTGCAGACTGTTCACAGTCTACTCCATAGATAGGGTGCGAACCTATTTTTAAGCTTGGAAAGGAGAAGAGTTCACGAAGGTTCTAGAAGGGTATCTTCTAGAAAATGAGTTGGCATTCACATGGTTGGAATCCTACTGACTTCTCAGATTTGGTGGGATCATCCTCATCCATGTAACCATCCCTCCTTCTCCTATATATTGAAAGGTTTCTCATGGAAAAGGTTAAGCAAGATTGAATGGAGAATTGGTGAAAGAATTGTGTGAAGAACCCTGCTTGGACAAAAGCTTGAAGACTCTATTTGGTCTATCAAGAGGTATTGGATCTTCTTCATGCAAGTATAGAGAAAGTGTGTGTGTTGGAACCAAGGGTCACTGAAAGGAAGCTTACAAAATCAAGGCGATCAGGTTGTATCTTCTACTTCCATTTAATATGATACAACGACATGTCCCTTTCCCATAAAGTCACTCTTACTTTATTGCATAACTCCTTGATCATATGCATAGGTTGACATTGAATATACTTTACTGTCTTCACTTTGGTTGGTTTGTGTTGTCTTGGACCTGATTTCATAAGAGCACCAAAGCGAAGCGAGAAAAACAGAGACCTAGGGAAGAGATACTAAGGTATGTGACTCGTTTATTATTATTAGTAGATTCAATGATCACAACTTAGGGAAAGAGTCGTGTCCTGTCCTATTTTGTTCTAGATCCAGGTGGATCTGGGGAGATCTGTTAGTGTCCGCACCTATTGATTTGTCTGATAACAAATGTGAGAAAATACACATCCAGCATGTGTCCCATCATCTCATCTTGTTTTCAAAATATCCCTTCCAAGGTGGTCCAGTCTTCATTGGGAGTCTTACAGGAAGATATATGAAAAAGGAGATCGGGAGAAATAAGACTACAAATTGTTCTGAGTGCCTCATCCATGTGATTTAAGTACTTGGATTTTTCTATGGATGATGTTGTTTCTGTATTTGTATTCAAGGTTAACCTATAAAACCCTCTAGTTTAGAGATGTATGGTTATTTTCTCCTTCCCTTTAAAATAGTTGTAAGGTGTAAAAATGAATTCTTTTTGGAATTCCATCTTTTCGCTGTCTTCAATCTTTTGTACTTGCACAATTTTTTGGTGTAGCTTTTGCTTAGCAGTTCATTGGGTCTGATACCATATAAATGTGTTGAACCTTCACAAAATAGATCTAGCTAAAAAATAATACACACATTTGTAGAGATAATAAAATAAATAAGAAGAAGGAGAGAAATAATGAAAGAATTCTCATTAACCGTTATGAATAATGAATAATTTACACGTGATATACTCTATATAACTCAATGAGTGCGCACTGGAGGAGAATCAATGCACCATAGTGGTGGTCTAGAGTGATCTAGCTACACACCAACAATTATGAGAGTGAATTTCCACCTAGTCTAGTCTCTCAGGCAGTTACGGGAGTGAACTGCCACCTAGTTGAGTTAACTAGTCAACTAGTCTTCAATTAACTGACTGAATAAAGAGTAGTGAGGAGTTAACTCAGGGAATCAAGGGTAATGCACCAGTCAGGTGATTATCCCAAGGAAAGTGCACATTATCTAGTGATGATTCCAATGTTGCATGGGGCTAAATTTCGCTCATGGGCTAATTTTCCATGGTTTTTCCAAAAACGAGATTCGCTATTTTAAAAATGATTCACCCAAATTTTATATAATAAAGTTATTTTACCTTAAAAATCGCCAAAATTTTATAAAAACTATATAAAATACTTAGAAATTTGAATATGTTTTAAAAAATATAGCCAAACATTTATAGTTTACATATGAAGGATTAGTAATATAAGCCAAGATTTCTACATTTTAAAATAAATTTTCATCCTTAAAATTATCCCTGCCCTTGGTTATGGAATTATGTGAAGATCAAGGAAGAAAAGGGAGAATGTGAACTACATGGAAGGCATAGTGACTAATACTGGGTTGAAGTGAGCAAGAAGAGAAGAAGAGGCAGAGTGACGTCCGAGAAATAAAGCCGTTGGAAGAAGAGATTGAGGATGAAATATTAGAAAGAAAGAAGAATCGTGGACAACTTAGAAAGTAGAGAAAGCCACCATTGGATGCTTTGGAGCACCGTGTGAGAAGGAAAGAAAGACAGGTTGACGAAGCCCTGAAAATATAGGTCAAGTTAACCTAGGGTTTTAGACACCTAGGGTTTTGGAAACCTAGGTTTCAGCCTAAGGATGTCGGTGAGCTATTGTAATGTATAAATAAAGGTCAAGAGGACCTGGGTTGGGTTGTTTTCATTACTGCTAGTCTTGATCTAGTTGTTGTTGGTATGTTGTGAGAGATTATTGTTGTGTGAGAGAGAAGTGCTAAGTGGGAGAGACTTCTGGTATTGTAAGATCTTTAGCTGGGTGCGAAGGTCAACCCTGTAGCTGGGTGCACAGGGAGGGGACAAAAAGAGAGGATACGAGAGAGGATATGCTAGCTAAGAGCACATAAAAGAACTGTATGCTTCATCTTAATATATTATAAAACACAGTTATGTGGACGTATCCCTAGAGAGAGGGTGAACCACGTATATCTTGGGTGATGTGTGATTGATTTTCTATCTTTTCTAGTTGATATACTGTGATTGCATTACCATGTTAGATTTGATAAATCGTTGGGTAGAGTAGATATAAGATGATAAGTGACATATGAATGTTGTGCTATTATTGTATTAGATCCACTTGATATTTCACTTGGTTGTAGACATCTTTGTCCTGCAACCCCCCCATAACTGCTTCGAGTGAGACCGCATCTGCTTCACAGGTGTTTTCGAAAGGGCCAGTAATTAGGGATTTTTGGTGCGCTCTTGGAGATGAACTCTAGGTCTGCCCCTGTGCCAAAAAATAGTTCTGTTGCCGAGACAAGAATATTCTTGAGGGAATCTCAAGGTGGTTTCCATCAAAGATAGAGACTCAAAAGTGGATAGAGGATCAAGAAAAGGACTTCGCTGAATCCTAGAATAAAAACCCTAATATGAGTATAAAAGATTGGTTAGGAAAATATATCTTTACCGACATACATGAGATATTCTTTGGAGGAATCCATCAAGAGCTATATGAGTGGTTAGCTAGGTTAGCAGATACCAAGTTTGAAGTTAGACCTAGACCTCCTATAGTTTGGACATCATAGTTGATCAAGAAGGTCAAGAGAGATGATAATGTTGTATCACAAGTAGTAGATCACTAGTTTGATAGCACCATTGGAGGGTACATCACCGAGTTTACTGTTGAAAGAGTAGAGTCATATAGCCAAGATGAGGGATATTTCTTCAAGGGACCCAGAGGAAAAGTTTTACACTTTCTGAAGTTGAGAATTAAGATGCTATTGCATGAGAAGAACATATTGAAGATACAATAGATTGGTTGAATCTGAAAAAGATAATGTTTAGGAATTCAGACAGTGATAGAAACACAGAAGATGGAAATACACGTAGTGGAAAAGCGTTCAAAGAAGTTCACCTTGTGAACTTATTCAAGCAGAACTACGGGGACAAGGGTTTCTATAGTGGAGAAGACGTAGACCTAACAGATGAGGAGCATTTAGAACTTGTTGGGACAGAGGAAGGGAAAGCTGAAGAGATTCATCGAGAAGAACCTGAAACTTTAGGAAATCACAGACTATGTAAGTAAGTTCTATTATCCCTCCTGTTGATTCAATAGTATTAAGAAATCAGAGTAATCCAAGCCACCAGAGCGTCTAGAGCACCGTCACTAGTAGTTCAACACATACTCAGTCAGGAACCCTAGAAGTATCTATGGAAAATGAGATGAGGCTTCCCATCTTTAGGGGAGATGGATCTAAATATCATGATTAGCACTATTTCCTATGTGAAGCCATATGGAATATTAAAATTTTCACCGACGAAGATGTCAAAAGAATCCAGTTTAGTACCACTCTAAGAGGTCGCGTACTGAGATGGTACATGAAGCTTGTACAAGGACTTGCAAAACCTAATCCATTGAATCAGATTAAGAATGCGCTAATTATGGAGTTCAGGAAACCCAAGTCGGAGTCACAATGTATTACAGAGCTGAAAGAGATCAAGAAGGTAGCCGAACCTGTTTGGGAATTCGATTAGAGATTCAAAACTTTAACATGGCGATTGAATTTTTAGATCCCAGATGAGCAGAACAAAGAATGGTTCATCATTGCTCTCTTACCACACATCAAAGTTCCTTTGATGCAACATAAGGTTGCTTCATAGTCTGAGGCACTGGAGATCACCATGAAGCTAGAATCAACCCCTATGGGAGAATCCAGCTTAGGTATGAGTCCGATCTTGAGTCAGCTAACTAGTTTGTCTTTGCAAGTCGAAGATATGAAGAAAGACAAGGGAAAAGATAAAAGAGAAGACATATGGTGTGTCAGGTGTATATCAAAAGTCCATGAAAAGGAACACTATCCCCTATTCAATGAATACTTGGCTTCTAGAGTTCCGATCGCTTTGAAGTAAGTCACCTTACCCTGGTGCGAGGTATGCAGAAATAGACATCACCCTGGTGAGTGCTATTACATGTAAAAGTATGTTCAGACACACAAAAATTTGTATTGCACATTCTGTAAGTCTGTGGAACATGATGATAGGGATTGTAGGGCTTACAATCTCATGCATGAAAGGTCGAGAGACATATACAAGATTCAAGGTGAAGTATGTTGAAATTACTAAGACAACTAAGAGGGGGGGTGAATCAGTTGTTACTGTGCTTAAACAATTTTAAGTCTATAAAACCATTTTTAATCTTTCATCAAGTGACCATAAATATTATACATCATATGAACAGAATAATAATGAGCATTAATCACACATAATATATACACAGAGACAAATTTTCATGAGGAAACCCATAAAGGGAGAAAACCTCTTCTTCTTTGAAATGATATGAATTTTTTAAAGTTATGTACATCATTTATGTTTGAGCACCAACTCAAAGTGAGGCTACTACCTCTATTTTACAAGCTCCAACTTGTTGAGAGAACCAACTCTCTAGTTTCTCTAGCACCCACTAGAAGGAAGCACCAACTCCCTAAATATTCCAGCTGTTACACATCAAAATCACTCAACTGGATAAGTGTCGCATATGCCTCTCACTTGTAGCAAGTGTCGCAACTCCTTTACGACTTGTCGCAAGTGTCACAACTCCTTTACGACTTGTCGCAAATGTCGCAAGTTGGTTACAGGGTGTCGTAAATGTTGTTGAATCATGCTACCACAATGACGACACTAAAGAGGCACTTGAAACATCTCATGTATTTGGTTTGAAGGAAGAAACTGGTTCACTGAGGTTAAACATCTCTTAGCACCTAAGAGGGCTTATTAATCAAGAGTTTGGAAGGGGAACGCTCCTCTAGTACTGCCTGAGGAGCACTGGCGCCCTTCTACCATGTTTCAGAAGTGTTGTAGCGCTTTTCCACCCCTTTGCAGAAGCGCTACCCAGATTTGAAGAGCTGGCACTTCCCTTGACCTTCTCTGAAGCGTTCTAGCACTCTGATGCCCCTTCTAAGGGAGCGCTCTCCATTCTGGGCAAATTGTTAGCCCAGTGAGAAGAATAAGGGAAGAATCATTCGAGTTTGGGAGGCGGTTGAAATCGAATTCTTGGTTTTGTCAAAAGATCTTTGATCCAAGGGGGAGGTTTTCAACTGGGTCTAAACATAACTCAAGTGGTTAGGCTCTTCCCAACCTATATAAGAAATCTCTATGGTGATAAAGAGGAAGAAGAATTGAGCATATGAAACTTATGATCTTGGAGGAGACACACAGTCAACCCAAGGAGAGTAATCATTGAATTTGTTGTCATCCAGGTTGTGGATATTTCAGGCAAGGGTTAGACGAAGAGGATTTGACGAAGCTGTCGCATTCGCATCTACGATTGTAAGCATTGTTGTCATTATTCTCATTAATATGACAAGGTTGGACTGTTTCTTTCTAGTTTGTATCTGATGTTACATGAACTTATCATTTAATGATAGATCTGTTTTCAAGATAATGTCAGTAGAGTAGGAAGTGGTCGTATCTCGTTTTGTCCGCAGACCTCAGCGAGGAGAAAAAGGATTGGAGCGCAACTCAGAGCGTGCAGGGACAAACGTCGGTTAAAAGGTACTTATATCATCCTTCCTTCTCATGCATTAGGCTTAGATAGATTTGAAAGGAATTCAGTGTCCATGATAATCATTTTTCTGTCTAGGGTTAAGGTCAAGCTCTAGAGGTCGATCTACTTGTCCGTAGGCATATTTTCCTACAACAGAAACTGGTGACTCTGCTGGGGAGATAGCCTTGAATCAAAACCCTTTGTTTAGATTTTTCTCCTCATTGACCTTGTTCTTTCCCTTGATTGTTTCAGACCTGGTTTACCCCTCTTTGATTAGTTTCATGAGCTGATTGGCTCCTTACCTTGTCACTTTCAGCATATTTGTCAAGTTCAGATCTCAATTTTTGAATTTTTTTGACATTTCTGGGACTTTCAGACCCTGGCTCCCCTGACCTAGTGTTATCAGAGTGCCAGTGCTTTTTGTAGCCCTACACAGAGTGCTATAACGCTCTTTTCCCTTGGAAACAGACCGCCAGCCTCCTTTTGGCCTAAAAACCCTTCACAATTGCATTTTTTTAGGGTTTGCCTCTGTGGCTTTTGTGCTGAGTGACCTAGTGAGTCATTTCTTCTTCCTGTTTAGCCTTGACATCAGTCTTGTTGAAGAACAAACACCTTTTTGATTGGATCTTGTAGCCTTCTTCACCTATTTTCATTTGAGTTTTCCTGTTGAGTAAAGCTTGATATTTATACATTGCTTTTCTTTTCTCTTCAGTTGAGTAAAACCTTGGTGAAGGTCATCAACAACCTACAGACCTCTTTATCTTGATTTAAGTCAGAATAATTGTTCTTCGGATCTTGTTTTTTGGGTGTGAAGTTTGTCTTTTTCTTTGATTGTTTCTTTCGTTCTTCGTTTTGATTGATACGAAGGGTGTATTGTTTGTGTGTTTTTGCTGATGCTAGTTTGGTTCTCATTCATACCAAGAAGATAATTAGCAAAGATAAGCATTGTGATTGCATTGATCATCATCTATACGCAAACAATAAACATATCTTCATGATTGATTGAGCATATTAGAAGGTATTGGAAAGTTTGCATTACATTAGGATTTGATTGAGAAAAAGAATTGTTTGAGAGCATTCCATAGTTGTGCTTGTTAGTGAAAGAACTCTCTCTCTCCCTTAGCTAGATGTTCATCAAAATAAAATGATTGTTTATCATGTTTGATGCATTCTTTGGGTCTGAGTCACAATCTCCATTTGTTTCACTTCCATGCACCTCTTTGCGTAAAGAACAGCCATTAAAATCAACGCAAATTAAAATTTATCTAGAACTTTTTGCTAGAATCCTCCACCAACAGTAGAATAGGTGTAGTACTTTGGATTAGGCTGTGAGCACAAATCTCCAAAGTTGCCAAAACAAACATTAGCATCCAGATTTAGGGAGAGTAAATCCAGTTATCGTATAAGTCTTCCTGGGATCCCCCTCTCACACAGGGGTTACGCACGAGGTTGCATTCAGGTAAGCTACGGGGACTAACCCTCCGTGGTTTAACTGTTTGTGGTGGTCGGATCGTATTAT